>JAFIRS010004786.1:0-74446 GCA_018342105.1 Gonioctena quinquepunctata
TACCAACATTCCCAGAAGGTGTGGCAATCGTTCGATTTGGCAACATTGGGCGACTACTCTGACTTATACATGAAAACCGATATTTCATTGCTATGTGACGTCTTTGAAAATTTCCGACAATTGGGTCACGACACTTATGGACTCGACCCCGCTTGGTACTATATCATGCCTGGCTATTCGTGGTCATGTATGTTAAAGTACACAAAGTGTAGGCTGGAGATTATCAAAGATGTCGACATGCTTTTGTTTGTGGAAAAAGGGATTCGGGGCGGTATAAGTCAGTGTTGTAACCGATTCTCCCAAGCGAATAATAAATATATGGGGGAGAGGTATGATCCTCAAAAACCCTCCAAATATTTATTATACTTGGATGTAAACAATCTCTATGGATGGGCTATGAGGGAGTATTTACCCTCTGGAGGGTTCAAATGGGTCGAAGATTTCGATATTTGAACGTTCTGGAGGTGTCGGATACTTCTGATACAGGCTACATCCTTGAAGTCGATTTGGAATACCCTGAAGGAATACACAATGAACACAAAGATTTTCCACTTTGTGCGGAACATCGAACTCCTCCAGGTTCAAAATTACCTAAATTATTGACCACCCTGTACAACAAAGAAAACTATGTCGTACATTATCGATTGTTTGAACTGCAACACCCTGTGAACTTTTCTGAGAATAAGGCCGTTTTCCAAAGCTTGTTTCAATACAAAACACACACAAACTCGGAGAGCGGGAGCACTGAACAGAACGATGCTTTGAGTTCAAAGGATAGCAAAAGAATGAGTCTGACGCCTATGTCAAGTAAACCTATTCTCTACTGCGTAATTTGAAAACTGATGACCCAGCAGCATTCTTGGAACTGATGTAACATTGCGCAATATAATGCAATAGCTCTTGATGACGTCATATGCACTCACAAACAGATCTAAACCTGTTCATTCCTGTCTCAGTCGCCAGAATGGTACAGGAAATTCTTAGCGGTGGATTTCAGACAAATTCATATTTGTTTCTGACAGTGAATACCCAGACAATATAAATTTTTTCATTTGGAAATTAGTATTTTTTTTTTGTTCACGCTGTAAAATCTCAATGCATATTGTGCGAGTGTAAAATATTCAATCAATTGTTTATTTGTTTTTTAGCGATATCGTTGATGTGATGTGGTTCAAGCTATCTGATACCAAACTGACTAAGTTCCTCTGCTGCCTTTACCTATCACCTAATGAACCTTCATATAACGACCTCTCTGAGTTTTTATCACTCAAACTGGACTACATTCAGGAGAACCATCCAACAGCCGAAACCATAATCATGGGAGACTTTAATGTACATAACGCTGCCTGGCTCAAATTTTCTAACAAAACAGATGATGCGGGTCGTCAAGCCGAGGCCTTCGCCATCACTCATGGTCTAGAACAACCGGTCGAGCTACCAACCCGCATCCCTGATGTCAACAACCAGTCTGCCAATACACTAGATCTTTTCCTCACCACCAATCCTGACCCGTATAGAATAGAAGTTTGTGCCCCACTTGGAAACTCTGATCACACCCTCATCTCCACAACATGCTCTCTCCATTTACCATCGAGCTGCACAATACCACCCCGTCTCATGTGGCATTACAATTCGGCCGACTGGGAAGGTCTTCGTATGTTTTTCTCAGCGTTTCCATGGAAGAGAGTTTGTTTCTCTTCAATAGATCCAACACGATGTGCTGAGACAATTTCTGAAATCATCATGTTGGGGATGCAAACCTACATACCGAATACCAAAAGAAGAACATCATCCGATAAGACCTGGTTTAACAGAAACTGCACTAGAGCTGTGGCTTCCAAACAGGCAGCATACCATCGATGGCTAAAAAATCCGGGCCGAGCAGCATATGTCGAGGCTAGAGGCATATGCAAAGAGACAATAGAATGCTCAAAAGATGCCCACAATGCCAAAATGCGATCAAAACTTGCTGAATGTCCTAACGGATCCCGTTCATTTTGGTCTTTCGCCAAAGCTGTGGGAAGAAACTTCACTTCCAGCTCATTTCCTCCTCTAACCAAAGAAGATGGAACACTAGCAACGACTGCCCAGGAAAAAGCCAATATCTTTGCGCACCTATTTGCTGGAAATTCCACTCTGGATTCATCGGGAAAACAACCCCGAACATTACACCTATTGACAGTCACATGCCCGAGATCACCTTTCGCCAACGTACTATCAGAAAGATTTTGCTGGGTCTCAACACCAACAAAGCCTGTGGATCTGACGGAATCCCGCCGATTGTTCTCAAGAAATGTGCCCCCAAACTAACACCTGTTCTTTGCAAGTTGTTCAACCACTCTTACAATTTGGGGGTTTTTCCGTCCTATTGGAAAATTGCAAGAGTACAGTCAGTCCCTAAAAAGGCAAAAGGCCCTACCTAGCAACTACAGACCTATCGCACTGCGATCTATTATTTCAAAGGTCATGGAAAAAGCCATCAACATCAAGCTCATGAAATATCTGGAAGACTCAGGAATTGTCAACGATAGGCAATATGGCTTCCGCCATCAGAGATCAACTGGTGACCTGCTCGCTTACGTTTCACATATATGGCAGCTATCTATTGAAAAGTATGGAGAAACTTTAGCTGTGGCATTAAATATCTCCAAGGCGTTCGATCGAGTTTGGCACCAGGGACTCCTCGCCAAGCTTCCGTCTTATGGCTTGCCCCCTCAGCTGTGTTCTCTGCTTGCTAGTTTTCTCTCAAACAGGTCTCTCCATGTAGTGGTCGATGGAGTTTCATCTGACACTCTACTCATAAATGCTGGTGTTCCGCAAGGATCTATTCTCGCACCAACACTATTTCTACTTCACATCAACGACCTGTTGAAAGCAACTCCATGTCCAGTACACAGCTTTGCCGATGATAGTACCCTCCATACCGCTTTCTCTTCCAGGGCCCCTATATCAGCCCGTGAAACCAGAAATGAACGAGGAAGAAATGTTAATAATATAAATATGGACTTAGCAACAATTCTCGAGTGGGGATCTAATAACTTGGTAGAATCCAATACAAACAAAACACAAGCATGTCTTCTCTCTAGAAAAGCCGATCTCACTGTGCCTAACATAACTTTGTCAGGAGTAACCATACCACTGAAGTCATCCATATCGATGCTTGGTATTACTATCAGCAATAACCTTTACTGGGAAAATCACGTGAGGTCCATTGCCAAAAGTGCATCCCAAAAACTTGGTTTTTTGTTTCGTGCCAAGAGCTATTTCACCTCCACTCAGCTGCTTATGATCTATAAGGCACAGATCCGACCTGTCCTGGAATACTGTTCCCATATTTGGAGCGCGGCACCTAAACATATTCTGAGGCTATTGGATTCTGTCCAAAAAAGGGCAATTCGTCTCGTCGGTGACGCCTCGCTTACAAACTCGCTCACTTGTCTGGAACACCGTAGAAAAGTTGGCAATTTGTCTCTATTTTATAGATATTTTCATGGGCGATGCTCTTCTGAAATATCAACAATCGTTCCTGCTTTGGCAGTCTCTTCGAGACTAACCCGTCAAGTTCAGTCATCACACCCCTTCGTGGTCACTTTGGAGACCTGCAGAACATCACTTTCCAAAGACTCGTTCATCCAGCGAACAGCGAGGCTTTGGAACTCATTGCCTAGGGAGGTGTTTCCCGAGGCATACAACCTCCAGAAATTTAAGAAGAACACCAACTCCTACCTTCTTTCCCTTGGTTCCCACGATGTTCTCTGAACATTACAGGATATCCCTTTTCGTGGGAACCAGAACATAAAAAAAAAAAATCGAAATCGAGTATTTATTCATATAACTTCGGAAAGAACAACAACAAATATTGGTTTCCGAATGGAATCGCAGGTATTTTGTTTATGGGAAAGATTTGTTCCGCTGAATCTATTTTTGAATTGCATATTTCAGTAATTCCTATTCAAAGATGGCATATAGTAGGTATGTATTATTAAATGATATGATCGAGAATGGTTTGTGTTTTCTTCTAGCGTATCTTTTAGTATGATGGAGCTCCATAAATTTTTATGTGTATACAGGACGCGATCTATGAAAATGTATTTGGTTTTCAACATATCAGTCTGATATTTTATTTATGGTATTTACAATGAATGTTTGGAAATCCTAGACGTCTACCGTCATTGCAGCATTGGACAATCTATTTGCAAAATGGACTAAGAATTAATGCGAGACTGAGAATTATGAACAAATTCCAATGAATGATAATAATAATAGTGAGAAGCAATACATTTCAAACTAACTTCCGATAAACTGAAACTTTGAACATAGCCCGGAACTGAATGAAAATGCAATATTAAGTCGCTTTCTTGTCCGTCTGTCTGTTGGTTTGTCTGTAATAATGATTATAATAGTAGTAGGAAGCAATACATTTCTGACTAATTTTCCGATGATCTAGAGACGTGAAACTTCAAACATAGCCCAGAACTGAATAAAATGCAATAATAATTGGCTTTCTGTCCTTCTGTCTGTTAGTTTGTCTGAATTAATGATAATAGTAGTATTGAGAATAATTCGATTTCAAACTAACTTCCCGATGAAGTATAGACTTGAAACTTTGAACATAGCCCAGAACTGAATGGAAATGCAATATTGATTCGCTTTTTTGTCGGGTTGGCCCCCATAACGGATATATAATGAAATTCTTAACCTAAAACCATCATACTTTTTTCTTCTCTATGACTGCGAGCTCCAATACGGCCCCCCATGCCTTCATAACGTACGCCAGCCGTCTCAGACCTTAGTGGCAACCTCCAGAGGCTGCTGAATATCCTACAGGCGGGGGCTCGGCCCTCATAACATAAGTTTTTTCACACTTAACCTACAACCGCTATATATTTTTTCTATACATGTTTAGGCCCCAATGCGGCTTCCACACATATCTCAGACCTCCGTAAGAGTCTCCCTATACCGATAACCACCCAAGAGAGTCGGCCCCCATAACGGACCATCTTGAAATTCCTAACCTACAACCGCTATTTTTTTTCTATAATATTGGACCCCCTTTAACGTTCTCATACATCTCAGACCTCCGTGAGAGACTCTCGATACCGCTGAAGAATCCAGTCGTTGCCCCCATAACGGCCATCTTGAAATTCCTTACCTACAACCGCCATATTTTTTCTATACATATCTGGGGCCCCCCATGCGGCTTCCAGTTGTCACAGGCCTCCGTGGCAGCCTCCAGATACCGCTGAAGAATCCAGTCGTTACCCCCCGCTTAAATTCCCCTACAGCGCCCATCTTTTTTCCTATGAATGATTGGCCCCCATAATGCTTCCAGTTATCTCCAACCTGTCTCAGACCTCCGTGGTAGTCTACCGATGCTGATAAACACCCCCAGGCAAGGCCCCCATATAACGGACATCTTGAAATTCCTAACCTACAGCCGCCATGTTTTTTTCCAATGATAGGCGGCCATGTTTTTTTTTTCTCTTAGCGGTAGCCATGTTTTTTCTATATATGGTTGGGCCCCCCCAAAACGATCCGCCGTTATCAGCTGTCTCAGACCTCAGTGACAGGCCCCAAACCAGTGGAACTGCGCTCATAGTGGTATAGCATATCTACTGATGCTTTTCACATTTTCGTACTTGCCGATAGGTATTAGCACTGTGAGATATTTGATACGAATTTGAAAGAGACCACAAGCCGTCCTGATGATTGGGAATCTATGAAACAGCTGTTGGCGGAAGGTGGGCTCTCTTGGATTCGTAACAAATTTCTCTTTATCTCGTTATTTGTTTTGCGTTACTCTGAATGCACTCGGAGTATGACTATTGGTGTCGAGGGTTGGCCTATGCTGACATCTGTTGGTGACCTGTTGATGTGCACGAAATTTCGTGCCATTAAAATTCCACGACATTAGGTCTGAGCTTCGCCGCACAGATTAAAGTTGTCACTATTATAATTTATGCCTTCCATATATATATATATAATATATATATATATATATATATATATATATATATATATATATATATATATAGTTCGTTCACACCAAGTTCTAGTTGATATTTAAAAAATATAAAAACGTGTGGCTATCTGAAGAGTTAGTAATTGAGAATTCAAGTATCACTGAAGAGTATGATAAAATATAATTATTATGTGAAAGTGGAAAATTCTATAATTATTATTTGTGATCGGAATTAGAATACAACAAAAATAAATACTCGCATGCATCTATTTTTAAATTGGAAACTTTCAATTTCTCCTATTTTTCATGGTCAAGTTTATTTCTTTCATATGTGCGTTCTCTGTCGAAGAATGACACCAGCTCAAAATCTCAATTTACTACCCCATGCAAAAAAAGCAAAATTGTCAAAGTCATAGCATGATGGATTCGATCAAGGTTAATTACGTCGTTTACTTTTTTTTACAACCAAGAGAAAAATATACCAACAGTTCAAGAGTTGCATAGACAATTTATAGAACAATGTAACTATATGGGAGGTAGAGAAACGTTCAAAAACAATATTCACAACTCAGGATTTCGTTGGAGGAAAAACAATTTTTAAAGGAAAAATACGAAATTCTGAAACTCATGTTGGATTATCTCTGTAAAATTGAACAGTATCGCAAGGAAAACTGAAGACAGATGAGACATGTTTACACTCTACACAAGAGGGTATAATTGGAGCGATGATAACAGCAGATTTGAGAAGCCAGGGTCGACAGGATAGATAATCATTATTGTGGGTGCTGAAAACAAAGATTGTTCTGCTAAAGGTTCATATCTGAGATGGAAATTCTAATATAAATCGAACGATTATCATGACGACATGAACTCCGACAACTATGAAAAGTGGCTAACCGAGTAACTATTGGTAAATTTTCCACCGCGTCACATTATTGTTATAATGCTTTATATCATAACGAATTGGAGTATAAAAATCCGACCCCATCTTCTACAAAAGCAATAACGAAACAATGGTTTCAAGAAAGGAATATATTGTTATGATTGGTTCTTAATTATTCATTTATAATTGGCCCGCGTTGGTCGCCAATTGTAGTGATAGGTGCTTTATTTATATTTATATTATAATGAATTTGTTTCAGTTATTTCCTTTTTATTTAATGATTCCAAAAATAAATACCTATCATAACAAAAATGAAACTCCGGCTATGTTGTCTTACCCTTTTTCACCAATCTTTTTACCTTATCCCAGCTCAGTCGGTATGCCTATGAAGTGTGAGTCATCTCTATTCTCAACGGCAGGTTCAGCAGTGCCAACTTGGTACGCTGTTTGATGTCAAAAGGTGCTATTTTGTGGGAGATTATGGTTAGATGTTCAATAGATAAACACATAATGCAGAAAACTCGTCAAATAGTTGTTTTTATTGGAATGAATCCTCAAAATGGACCTACTCTGCGAAATCTAACTTATCTAACTGAGGACAGTAATATGAAATGGTAAAACTTGTTGACGTGTGATAAATACTAGTTAAATGAACGTTCGAAGGTTATGAAAAGTCTGTGAGCATCGAAAAATATTCAAAAGGATGGACACAAGTGATCAAATAACCAATATGAGTTTCTGGGCCTGATACATTGCACTTCAGTTAGTTTTGTTGAAATACCTGCTCCCTTCTTTTGTGGTGTTCTCCTGTCTATAAAAAGTATTCTCGCTCACTGGAAAAATACATCTATACTGCATAGAGCCCCCTTTTTTGTTCCTGGAAATGGCATCTTGATTTTTGTTATATTTTTCTCTCTGAATTTGGTATCTGGTTTCGTTTTTTTACATCTTAATTTTTCTCTCTCAAGCTTGTTACATTTCCTCGTGGCAACACACACATTTTGTTTATTTTCACAAATTTTAAAATTTGTTCCCACTATAAATTTTTTTATTCTAACTTATTCTAATGATTTTATTTACAATATGTATTTTAATTTAATACATATTTGGATAAAATTCATATTTGACATTTTTCTGTTTTCATAATTTTTATATTCCATTATTTTCCCCACATAGTTTTTGACATCTGTTGGGTTTCCTCCTGATATGATTTTCCATACAGAATGTTCCAACTTGTATATCATTTGATCTACTTGAAATACAAAGTTTTTTTATGAATTTGAATTTCCATATTATTTTATTGGTTGTGCACTTTGGATGTATTGTTGGTCACATACTTATGACAATAATATACTTTAGGACTGACTTTTTCATACATATGCATTGACATGATATAAGATTCTAGAATAGTAAAAAGTATAGAACAATTGTAAAACAAACCTAGCATGAATCACGATAATTCAAATACCTAATAATAATGATGAGTTATCAGTTTCATTATTTTATAAACATTTTCGTACCTAAAAATTTCCCTAAATTTATATCAATCATTTCAATACTTGCTAGTTAAATTTGATTATCAATTTATTATTTACAATTACTAATTTAACTTTTTTTTTGTTTGACTTTGGAATTCTCTTCAATTCAAGAGGGAAAATTTGACATTTCTGACATTTGATATATGTTTATTTTTATTTTGTTTTCTTTTTATATTTTATATTGATATATGTTTTCAATATTGAAAACTCCTCTCAACATTTCACTATGAGTATCTACTAGTCTATAACTATATCTAGCATCTTCATTTTCTATCTCGTAAGGTCCCTCAAATGGCATTTGTAATTTGGCACATATGCCTTGTCTACTGTTAGGTACCCTCAAAGCTTTTACTATAACTAAAACTCCCTTCCTGAATTTGGTTCGCTTTGTACCCCTTTTATTTATTTTTTTAATGTATTTTATAGCAATTCTTTGAATTCTCATATTGACTTTTTTCATTACCTCCTCCAAAATTCTTTCATTCATTATCCATTCTCTCTCAGGCATTCTCCCAGTCACAATATACCTTGGACATTCTCCAGTAACTGTGCTTGGAACATCATTAAAATACTTTTCTATCATTTCCAACTTTTCATCCTATAGTTTGTGATTCCCTTGAGATGTTAATCTTAAGTATCTTATCACCTCTTGTATGTATTTCTCTGTAGGGTTCGATGAAGGATATCTGATACTCGTAAAGTTTAATTGAATACCAATATCCTGAGTAAACTTTCTCATTTTATCATTGGTAAAATATGTAGCATTGTCAAGAATTATATGTTCTGGTTCTCCCATTTCCACTTTGAATTTTGTGAATGAACTTTTAACAGTTTCAAAATAAGTTTTCTCAGTAGGATATAACCTAATGAATTTTGAAAAATGGTCCACAATTACTAAAATATCTATTGAAATAATTTGTAATGGTTTGCTTGTGATGATACTTTTTGGTTCATTTTTATTAATTACATTTTTATGTTTACCCAATTGGCATAATTGACATTTGGTTATTATATTTTTAGTCAATTCCAAATCTTGTGAACCCATGTAATTTTCCCTGAATATCATCCAAGTTTTCCTAATTCCTATATGTAAATATTTTTCGGGAATATATTTAATCACTTCTTCTGACAATTGTTTTGTTATATTACATATAATTCTTAACCATTAACAATTTTAATCACTTTACCATTTATTTGTAATGTGTAATGAATGACTCTACTACCACGGTAGAAGAAGTACGCGCACGTTAACGAGACAGCCCCACTCCCGGTCCGCCGGTGTTTACAGGAGAAATTCACGTTTAATTGTTATGTTTATGTACAATAGGGTATGAATGGGTGTTTTCTGTTTGTGAAATGAGTAGATTTCAGACGTGATATATGGTGTGTCACAATATCTAGTACGCCGGGAAAGAAACAGCTGGGATCCCCCATTACAGAAATGAACATGGCGATATAAGTGGTCAAAATGTGCAAGGTGCCCCAATATTTTATACTGAATAATATATAGGGTGCAAAACAAAATCCTTCGAAAATCCTTTTATTATTGGTAAAGTAATCTGGTGCCGTATAGAAAGAACATGGACGCTACCCAATATACGGTCCCACGGAACGACAAGCTGCGATAAAACAGAGTGTCACTCCTCAGCATGACTAATAGGAAAATAAATATGAAAGAAAAAGTGTACGCTCTTTACGTTACATCATACCTCACTTTTGCATTTTATACGTACAAAGCAGCACTTTTCATGTTTCAAAGAGAGGTTCTTATATTTTTTCCTCGTGTTAGAAGGAACGCCAATTTCAAGCTTTTTTACATTTCATGTTTCTAAAACGACACGTTTCACGCCAATTTTTGCATTTTACACGTTCAAAAGTGTTGTTTTCATACTATATTTCGTACATTCCTGATGTTATTTTTCACGTTTTAAACACAGTGTTTTCTCCGACATGCCAACTGATAGGGAAAAATACATGATATACAGAGGGCCTCCCACTGAAAGGAAAATATTGAAAAAGTGTGCGAAGTACCATTCTTTACGTTACATCACGCCTCACTCTTGTATGTTATACATCTAAAAAAGTCACTTTGAGACACTTTTCATGTTTTGAACAAACTTTTTTTCACGCTTTTTGCATACGTACTCAAATTTGATATTTCGTGAAATGTTTTTCAGCAGTTGCTGTTTAGTTTTATCGTTTTGGTCGGCTTATTTTCTAGACAACTCTGTAGAAATCCCTCAACGGTTTTTCAGAGCAATATTCATTTGTGCATATGAATTCGTTCATACCAACGAGAACTTCGAAATTATCAGCCTCCCTGTTTGATAGGGCAGGCAGCGCGCCAAGCATTTCATTTCAGTGTGAAAGCTATTGTGTGTAGATGTATCATCATGAATGGTAGGTATAAATATTTTTAAAACATGTGGAGTTGAGTTTTTCAGTGGTGTTCGCACGAAAAAAACAGGGGTGACACGTTAATCTTTTGATGACACAAGACCAATACTATGATTTCCCAACTTGTTTTTATTATATCTGGATTGAAAATCAAAAATAACACCGTTCAATGGAAATAAAATGAAGAGAGAAGGTGAGTTATTGGTTTAATTTTACTTTTACGATTTTTTTTGACACACCGTGAAAACTTAAGCTGGATTTATAGTTAGACGGACTGTAAATGTAGACGCGCTGCAAAAAGAACTATAGAATTTATGTACTCTCGTTTATAAATGAACGTAAACGCATGACGTAACTCACGTGAAACGGACTGGAACGGAATCTTTTACAGTGCGTTTCTTGCGTCCGGCCACTCAAAATAAAGAATTATGTGTGATATATTGTTCACAAGACCTAATAGTTCATCGAATACTGGAACAGTCATTCGCGTATACTTAAAAGAATTAGCAGTCTTGATCTTTAAAAAATAATTGTAGGCATTCTCTACTTTTCTGTTACAGTTAATTTAATGGGTCTTGTTTTATAACGTCTTGGTCGCCTAATTATGGTTCTTCGAGTTTGTTGACACTTTTCCAATGTTACTGCACACAACAACAGTTCCGTGGCACCAAGAAGCATACCTTCATGTATTTCATAATCCATTGTGACACGGAAAACTATGCATATATGAATATTTAGAATATATTACAAATCCAAACCAATACAGGCTGTTCATGATTCGTATAATTCGTAGGTTTTGTCGATTGTCACTCATCATCTCTACCCATGCGCAAAAATTCCGTTCCGTCGATTCATAAATTCAATGATATTTTATAGTCCGTTTGTTACGTATACAGTACGTCTACGTTTACAGTCCGTCTAACTATAAATCTAGCTTTAAATCGACTCCATTATTTCGAGAAGACCTACGGGTTATCGAATTGTAATGGTTATCTTGTCAGATTGGTAGAGATAAAAATAATTACGAAAGAAGTTCCTTATATGAATGCAACTTCTTTTTGGAAAAAGATAAAAACAAAATATTGGCTTATAGAAACATTTATACAAGGATTGAAAATTGAGTAAACTCTATAGGGGTAACGAAAAATATTCATTCAAAGATTGAAAATCAGATAAAGATTAAAATACGGGGGTAAGGAAAACATTATACAAAAATTTAAAATTTTGAAAAAACTCAATGTACAGAGGTGATAAAAAATCATTGGAAATTTATAAAAGACTTTACAGAAGTGAGAAAAAATTATATTTAATAAACAAGGAAAATTACTAGAAATTTATACAAGGGGAAATTATTGAAAATTAGATACAGGGCAAAACATAGCAACAAACATTTCAATATAAGATATTCAGGTGCTATACAGGGGTAAGGAGGTGCTTTATTAGCCAATGAAATTATAGCCCAGTGGACACCACGAAGAGGTGAAGCTCTTGTCCACCAGGAAGAAAGGCAAAATTAACAACAACTCAAATTAACAATTTTTCATATTTTAGCAAAGTGTACAACACTGTGAAATCTTTTTTTTTTTTTCATATAGGTATCTCCTTTTTTTACATGACTCTTTTAATAGTATTTGCGGCATCTTTCCCTTTCTAAAATAGCTCTTTTAGATATTTTTTGGAAATTGCTCCATGGAAATAACACTTTTTCACTTATCTATTATAACTCTTTTTCCTTAACTCAATTAGTGATGGCTATTTCTACTAATAATGACATCTCTCATAATGTCGATTTTTAACAAAAAATTACTTGGGTGTTTCATAATAATGGCTCTTTTGACTTTCTTCTGTTGATGTGCATATTTGTTAACTATAGGGAAAGAGGGGAAAAAAGAATCCTGAAAAAAACTGGTTTGCTCTTGTTTCAAAAGTTTGAGTATCTTTTCATTAGTAAAAATACAGATTTTCAAAGTTTCCTTTTTTTAAACTCATAAGATACAGAGTCGTAATTATCAACTCGTTTCCGTTTAGTACAGAAGACAGCTGTCACTTCCCTGGTAACAACAGTATGATCATAATTTCTCAAAATATTTCTAATTGTGATATACTCGTCAGGGGTGTCATTGAGAACCATGTCTCTGAGCTTCTAAAATCTTTTTTGGTTATGAGTATCATAACTCAACTTTAATGATATCTAAAATTCCATCTTTCAACGTGGAATATACACGTTATGCATATAATTTTGGACCACCATCTTGGACAAATCTTGGTCATATAACCTAGGAAACTACCTGAAGGTACGTCACACTCTCCACTCTCCTGGTTGTGAAATATAAATGACAGAGTCGATATCATGATATGATACTCTGTAATCTATTTTTTCCAAATAACTATATAATTTCAATCTTGCTGGTGCCCTAGTATAGGCTGCCAATACTACATCAACTGTAGCGAGTCAGTTTTAAGCTTCGTCTTGGAAAGACCAATAAACTATTAGAGTATTTTCGTTGACTAGAAAAATACTAGTTACTTCAATAAAATATCGAAAAATTCTGCAATGTCGTTAACTATACACGTTTTCTGCTGGTTTTTCCTTTGTCCTAATTTCCCCCAAAAGCTTGTGATGAAAGATTTGTCAATTTGACGACACACAGGGTTAGGCTCAATTTTTTTTACACACAACGAAACACCCAAGGGTAGGAGTACAATGAAAGGATGTTTATCGCTGAACGTGTGCAACTCCAGATTTTTTGAAAGCTCTTTTCGGAAATTACACTCTTTTTCGATGACTTCGTACCCCAACGCTCTCAACCGTTCGGTTTTTGCTAAGGTTGCCTTGTAGCGTGATTCTATAGTATCTGTAGGGTCTTTGAAAGCGTGATCGTTGCATTTATATTTCATGCATTTAGGGTATCCGTGGAAGTAGCAGCCGTGAAACTCGAAAATTTAATTCGTTTCTACGCAAAAACCACCCACTTTCATATCAGCTATAAATGCCTCGGACCCTCTGTCAGTATGAGACCTATAGCCTTGGGTTTCAGGGAGTTTATCCTGAATATCTTATTACAGGCTTCGGATAGTGTGATAGCTTTCGTAAAGGGGTCTAAGCTTCCTTCTCTTATCATCAATTCTCTGAACTTGTGACCTGATCGAAAAAATATATCACGTCACTTACACAATATTCGATAAGCTCTTTTTGAAAGTCAGATATTTCCAGTGTTCGTGCTCATTGAATAAGTGTGGGGAGTAGCCTTTCTTCACACCATCCAGACCGAAAGCTTTAGGTTGTTTAGCTAGAGGTATTTGAAAGTAATTCTGCTAGTCAATGACTATTACATTCCCCACAGATATTAACAGCAGCTTAGTACCCTGAGTTATGAGTTCTGATTTAAGAGTTGTGGATGTTAGTTTATAATTAAGCATGAACTGATTATAGTATACACCCTCAGCATGGCCAACAAAAATGATTTGTTCGAATTGTGCACGCTGATTTACACCCCATTAACCTGGCTACCGGCTCATTTTTCAGAACTTGTTGTCTGATACCGCAACAATATATTTTCATGTCGGTACCTGTGCAATTTCCACAGTGTTATCGGTATACACACAAATTGGGTTTATGAAGTGAAGAACCATCAGCTGATGGTTCTTCCTGAGTACTTTCTAGATCGTAGAAAATGAAAAGTACCTCCGACATTGATGGCTTGGCCGTATCCACAGACATAAAACGGTTGTACGGGAAAGGTTTATATTCTTCACACACCTCACGAAATAATTTCTCGCAGGTGTTTTGTCTGTTTTTGGGAACTGTTTAAATACATCTATCACAACACCTCACCTTCCCACAGATCTTGGCGGCTATCTGTTTGTCAAAACATTCTTGCCTTTTTGAAATCCTTTTGCATATATCGCACACTTTATCTTTTCAACAGGACATACTGGAGATTGTTAACATGCCGGATACGTTATCTCACACTTGTGCTCCTCTTATGTTCAAAAGACATGTAGTCTTCGCAGAAATAGTTGCAACGGTACGCGGAGGTCAAGGACATAACCACATTGTAGTGTTGCTCGTGGTATAATAGATTGATTTTCTTGATTCCTTCGTAAAGAACATATCGACCTTTATTTCCATATTCAAATACCGTAATTGTATGATCAGACAAATAATCCTGGAGTTTTTCTAGATCAAGTATACCCCCACTCCCTTTTTATATATCCACACCACTCTCATCCAACAATTCTGAAGAACAACATGTCTGCACACCCATGTCTCCGCGGGCCTTATTTTAAAGGGGCTCGTTATCAACGTATGCTTTGACGACTACCATTGCTCTAGCGAGACAAAGATGGTCTTCATCTTTCATTACAATGACCATCTAACGTTTAACACAATCCTCGCCAAACGTAGTATATTTTGATACCCTACCTGTACCTTTGGGTATTTTTACAGAGGCATTTTCGAAAAAAAAGTAAAATCAACTTGATCAGTCGGATCCGTACCTTGTGTTAATTTGTCCACAACGTCCTCAATACGCCCTCTTTTTAGCGTTGGTCTGAGTTTGAACTCCAAAATTTTTTAAATTACGAAAAATCCGACTTACAAAAGATTCAACTCATCGGAAGTCACTGCAAGAGCACAATTAGTTCACGTCTGCTGAACTCTAAAGATATCACGTGCCCCATTCCTCAAAAAACATAATTTTAGGTGAAATATTCAAAGTTTATGATAAATGTAATTTCATAATGTTATTTATCAAAACCAAGGAAAAACAAGGAATTACACGAATCGTATTTCTACTCCTCAAATTATCACCTTTGTATGATTAGATAGCCTCACATTTTATGTGATACGAGATTGTTTCGATTGTTGAACTCATTCAGGAAATTACTATCGATAGGGACTATGATGAGTTTGAAATCGATTGAGGTAATCCATTTCGTATTGTAGATTTCTGGATTTCCCATTTTATCTACCACCTTTGTCATTCTGGACGAGACGAGTCCATTATGGTTGGTGTGGGTAGATAATATTTTTGGTGACAAAGATGAGGAAAACATCACTATATTCTTAGATAATCTACAAGCGTAATCTTGTCTGGTGTGATGAAGATAATAACGTTTTGCATACGTCACCATATTTTCAGATAACCAACAAGTATAAGTGCCCAAAGACAAAATCCAGAAAAACTACAATACGAAATGAATGTCTGAACATTGTGATTGAAATCCAGCCCATTATAATGTTTATTCATAGTTATTTCTTATATAAATTCGACGTAGTTTATCAAAAACAACCTCATATAACGTGAAATATTAGGTTATCTAACCACACTCACCATGATGGACTTGTCCAAAAATCTATCCCGAAGGTGGTAGATGAAATGTAAAATCCGGAGAACTACAACAACACGAAATTAGTTTCTGAATACCATAATCGACTTTAAACTCATTATATTCCCTATCGGTAGTAATTTCCTGATAAGTTCAACAATCGAAACAATCTCGTACCACATGAAATGTGAGGTTATCTAATCACACAAAGGTGGTAACTCGAAGAATAAAAATACGATTTTTGAAATGCCTGCTTTTCCTTGGCTCTAGTAAATAATAATTTGTAAATGCAGTGCTATTCATCATAAACTTCCAATGTTTTTTGACAAATGGAGCACGTGATAACTTTGGGTGGGCCACGCCCAATTTTCCATTTGTATATAAGTAAGAGTTTGGCAGACGTGAGCTTATTGTGCCCTTGCAGTGTCTTCCCGTGAGCATGTTCTTTTTCGAGTCAGATTTTGAGTTGAAAAAAGTGAGTTTTTCTATTTTTTTATCTTTCTATAATGGAGAAGTTTTAAGTTGTCAAAGATACAGCGAGGAAGGTTCGTTAATTCAATATGACGGGTAGAACTTCAGAGTTTAAGCTCAGACCAACGCCCAAAGGCATAAACCCCCTCGTTTGGGTAAAAAGCAGTATGAAGGACGTTATGGACGGAGTAACACAAGGTACGGAGCCAACTGATCAAGTTGATTTCATCATTAAGTCCGAAAGAGTGAAGGGATGGGTACAGTTCAGACCTGTTTCCAAAATAACTTTCGAGGACATATAGAATGTGATTTCTTCTGTTTATCAGACCAATTCATCTGTCTCGGTGAGGCCTCTGTAAAAATGTCAGGGTACGGGTAGGGTATCGAAATATAATACTTTTGACAAGGAGTGTTCTGAACATAGGGATGTTATTGTGATTGAAAATAAAGTCCATCTTTGTTTAGCTAGAGCAATAGTAGTCGCCAAAGAATACGTTGACAACGTGCTCCATAAAACTGAGGTTCGCGGAATCATGGGTGTGCAGACATGAGTGGTATGAAGATATTCGAAGAGGGTGGGGGTATACCAGAGCTGAAAAAACTCAAGGAATATTTCTGTGTATAGTGGGAATAAGCACATAAGTCAAAATATCGCATTTTTGTATTGAATCATATTCGTCGACAATAACTGCGAATGTATGACTGTGTGGAATCACTAAATCAATAACGAAACGTTGTAAATGATTGTGTATATACACATTAGTCAAAAAGCTATGATATACGGTGGGTATAATAATATAAGTCAGACTTATGTAGTTTCACACTACCTATTTTGCAGTGGAGAATCACATCAGTCAGACTTAAGTGATTTTACGCTTAACGTGTGTTGCGTGTGTAGGACTATTGTACGCCGATATTTACGCTTCATTACTACTGACCGTTGGCACTGCCAGAATACTCAAAGCGTGAATCATTGTGTTGAAGTTTAATCAGTTGTTTATCAGTGTTTGTAAGTGGAAAGTGCTTACTATATTCTTGAAGGTGCACCTATGAGTTCTAGAAGTGAAAAACTTGTGGAATCAGCTCGCAAACGAGGAGAAGTTTTGAATAATAGTAAGCTTTTTTAAAAAAATTCGAAAAAATCTGTGTCGGGGATGATTATGCATATTTTGAATGGTTTAGTGTTGATACGAGAGATATTTTGAATGACGATAAACTTTTTTTAAAACACCAGATAATTAGTGTCAGGGATTAGTTTATGCATATTTTTGAATGGTTTATTGTTACTGGGAAAGATGTTTTGACTGACCGTAAGCTTATTTTGAAAGACTCGAAATTTATTACTAGAGATGACTTTACGCATATTTTCGAATGGTTCATTTTACTAGGAGACTGACGAAGTAATATTTTTTCAGAAAACGAGTTGAATAAATGGATCGGAAGTGATGATGAGTCTGAGTGCGACCCTACATATGACTGGTATCACCTGGTCCGATCGTGCGGTCTAGATTTTTCGTTATTGAGATGACCCAGGACGACTTTTTAGAATTCTCAAATATGTTGAAAGTCCTTCAGAAAAATCAACGGAGACATCCGTAATTCAGTCAAGAAAAAACAGTTATATATCAATAAAAAATTGTTATTATAAAGGAGCCATTTTAAAAAATATCTAACCGAGCCATTTTAGAAAGTAAAAAGACACCAATATGAAAAAGATGTTAACGTTTCGTGAAAGATGACAAAACATGAAAAATAATTGTTAATTCTCCCTTTCTTCCTAGGGAACAAGTGCTTTGACCTTCTCGTAGTGTCCACTGGGCAATAATTTTATTGGCTAGTAAAACATAACCTTTTCACATCTGTATACCACCCAATTATCTTGTATAAAAATGTTTGTCTCTATGTTTTGTCTTGTATCTGATTTTGAATCATTTCCTCTTGTATACATTTCCAATAATTTTCCTTGTATATAACTTTTTCTTACCTCTGTAAAGTTTTTTATAAATTTCACATCCTTGTATGAAGATTCTCCTGACACCATTTTTATTCCTCAACTTTCTCGAAGAAGTTTTTTTTTCTATACAGTATTTCTAATTTTCAATCCTTGAATGAATATTTTTTATGACCTGTGTATTGAGTTTTTCTAAATTTCAAATTTTTGTATTATGTTTTTCTCACTCTTGTATGTCAATCTATATCTAATTTTCGAGCTCTGTATAAATATTTGTCGTTACCTCTGTTAATTTTTTATAAATTCTCAATTCTTTTATGAATGTATTTTTAACCCCATATTCTGTTCCCCATATCTTTCCAAAAATAGTTTTCCTCCGTATAAAAAACGTTTTCGTGATTATTTTTTTGTCTCTACTAGAATAATCTGACAATATAACCTTTACGATTCTATAACCCGTAGGGGGGTCGTTTTAAATTTTTACAGGGTGTTTGAAAAATCCACTATTTCGCCTCTGAGGGATGAGGAGTGTGATAATACCTTGTATCACCCTACCACAAATCGTCGCGGTCTGTAAAAGTGAAATGAAACTAATAACTCACCTTTTCTTTTCTGATTTATTTGCATTGCCAACGGGAGTGAGTGTTGGATTTTTAATCCAGACATAATCAAAAGGAGTTGAGGAAGCATCGTATTGGTCTTGGGCCATCAATAGATTGACGTGCCACCCGTATTTTTTTCCTACAAGCACCACTAAAGAACTTCACATGTTTTAAAAATATTTATACTTACCATTTATGATAATACATCTACATATAAAAGCTTTCACACCGACATGAAATTCTTGGCGCGCTGCCTGCCTCATCAAAGAGGAAGGCTGATAATTGCGAAGTTCTCGTTGGTACGAACGAATTCATTTGCGCAAATGAATATTGCTTTGAAAAACCGCTGAGGAATTTCTACAGGGTTGTCTCGAAAATATGTCGACCGAGGCGAAAAAACTACACAGCACTTCCGAAAAATAGTTCACGAAACATCGGTACGTACGCAGAAAGCGTGCCAAAAGGTGTGTTTAATACGTGAAGAGTGTCTCAAAGTGACGTTTTTAAGATACAAAGGTGAGACGTGATGTAACGTAAAGAGCGGTGCTTCAGACACATTTCCAATATTTTCCTTTCAGTGGGGAGCCATCTATATATCATGTATTTTTTTCTATCAGTTGCCATGTTGGGGAGGGACACTATGTGTTCATAACGTGAGGAATTACAGCAACAAAAATGTAAAAAACATAGAATGGAAACAACACTTTTGGACGTATAAAATGCAAAAAATGGCGTGAAACATCATTTCAGAACCATGAAATGTTAAAAAACGTTAAAAGTGCCACTTTATACGTATAAGATGCAAAAGTGAGGTGTGATGTAACGTAAAGAACAGTGTTTAAGACACTTTTTTTCAATATTTATTTTCCTATCAGTCATGCTGAGGTGAGACACCCTGTTCTTTCGCAGCTTGTCGTTCTATGTGACCGTTTATTGGGTACTGACCATGTTTTTTCATACGGCACTAGATTTCTTGACCAATGAAAATAGTAATATTGAACGTTTTTTTGCACCCTATATATTTTTCAATGTAACATATTGGGACACCCTGCACCTTTTTACCACCTCAATCGCCATGTTTGTTTCTGTTGTGAAGTGTTGCAGCTGTTTTTCTCTCGACGTTCTAGATATTGTGACCTCTTAAATAAACTCATCTCACAAACAGGAAACACCTATTTATACCTTATTGTACATAACCATAACAATCAAACGCGAATTTCTCGGGTAAACACCATACTTCTATCGTGCCCAATATACACTATGAACGAAATCCATATCTGTATGGACGACTGTCTGTCTACTGAACGATGGCAACTATTAGAGGGTCACGAAAGCATGCAACGACGGACCGAAAGTGGGGCAGTTTCGTTGAAATGTGGGTACTTCTACTCACGGTTATGCCATGGAGAAATGTCCCAGCAGCAACAATGACCTCACCACCACCACTACTACCATTGGAAAGGAAAATATATAGACTTTTTGTACTCTCTTGGTTGTTATAACTATAATGTTTGGCGAAATTCCCATTCCCCTTTCTCTTTCTTCTATGATTTTTTTCCAATTGCGAACCCACTTTTTTATTTCTCAAACTTGAAAAAGATTCATTCAAAGTTAACTTCTTTGCAAGTGGGAACTCAGGCCCTTTTTTTTCAAACTTGACTTTTTTTCAACTTACACTTTTTTACCCAACCTAATTTTTTCAATTTAAACAAATGGGAACTCAACCCCATCTGAAAAAATTAAAAAAAAGGTAAACTGAGAAAAACGCCTGAATACACATCCACATAATCATCGGATGTTCATTGAGAACATTGAGAATATGCTTGAACGGTACTAGAAGACTGTAAGAGTTCATTCAAAACTCACTCCGGCATGATTTCGGCCGACCATGCCCAAATTATGAGAATCCATGGATTCGTAACATAATGGGACTAGAATCGATTCAATTTTTCTCGCGCTCTCGCTATAAGTTCAAGATTCGAAAAAGAAAGCACCCACATTGGGGGCCAATGTAACAACACCGCCCTTTCCCTCAATTCAATCTGAGTCTACTTTTAATCAGTAGCCGAGATGAATTCATGGTAAAAAACGGGCCCACCTGATTGATGCAATTAAACGCCTTCACGAACGGAGTGTAAGTTCTGTATTCGGCTTTACGAATAGATTCGTTGAATTTCGGAGACTGATACAAATCGAAAATTGGTGTGGAAAAGGTAGCATCATCGCCACCGTTCCATCTTCTTCTTCTTTTGAAGTTGATTACACTGCTCATTCTGAATCAATTCGAAACCGAGAGAACAGAGAAACTATTTATTGAGGGGGTGAGCACCACCCGGACGCATGAAGGTTTCTGCGATACTAATGCCTTGACGTCAGTCTCACCCCTTATATCACCAGCACCGTCTATAGCTAATCCCATTTGTTTTTCGCGAATCTGAGTTCCAGAACCAAAGTTTTTTTTCTCCTTGGAAATCTACAGGCCTACCGTCTTGATCGAGTGCCAGTAACAAGATGTTGTGGAATTCACGCTGCGGTTTGACAAGTAAATAGAACAAATTCGAAGGTTTTCTGTTTGTCGCGTAACCAGAATCGGAAGATATGGACAATTCATAGATCTTGTGCGCATGCTTGTCACCGTTGAAGGCTCCCGAAGTAATAGTGCACTCGAAACGTATTGTCGGCACCTTTATAATGTTCACGAGTAGATCAAAAGAATGCATTTCGCCCGGTTGAAGTACCTTCGGTGAGAATTCCAATGTAACGCCTATGCTGTCCGTCTCCAAGAATGAAATGGCAAGGTATTTACTGAAAATCTCGCACTTCAATGTATTTTTGTTGGGTTTGAGAGGGAATGTGGCCTCGCGATCTTCCAGAGGTAGTGCTATCTCTTTCTGTATGAACGCCTCAATATCGGCAATTTCATAACAACAAATGGTATGCAACATGTTGGTTCTATCGTGATAGCGGAATTTTTGCCTCTCTTCAATGTTTGCTGTGATATTGTTGGAATGGAAAGATCGAAGCACCAACTCTTTTCTCGCATTCAATTCGATGGGTGTTCGCAGGCAAAAGGAAAACACGTTTTTGTGAATGTTGCCTCTCAGCAACAGCGACATGATAAATGACACCACCGCCACTGTGAAAGCATTTGAATACACAAACATATTTTTTTCTATTCGATAATATATTCAAGCATTAGAAATTTCAAACAGAGCAACCGCAATGTATTTGATTATAGGTCTGATGTTGACGGTTGTTGTACGGAATTTTGACTTTGGCACCGCCGACGCCCAGATATGTGATCAATTCCAGCATAAGTTTCAAATCTCCGAACGAATCGAAATACTCCATTTTGTCGTTGGTTGGGAGTTCTTATATTTTTTCAAGGAAAGTCCGTCGCCACCTTTGGAATTCTTTCTCACGTACAATCCTTCGACTATGGTTTCCATGGCTTCCATGGCCTTGTGATGCCGTTTATCCTCTACCAATTTCTTCCGGGCATGTTAAGCATCCACAACCGTTTTGGTAATGGCCGATGCGCTACCGACTGGCAAATATAGGTATCAGAGGTAGGACACCCCCCCATTTTGCTCCGATAGGTATTATGCGAGATACTTTAACTCGTCGTTTTCCACTCAATTTCTTGATTGCCGCACGAGCCGTTCTCAAGGCAGCCCATTTCAATGTGGGAGACGATTTCAGGGACTTGGCGATTTTTTCGAAAACGTGTCGTTTGAAGAAAGCCTTACTGTGCATGTCCATACCGATATTTCCCTCAATTGTCATGGCTCCAATGACGAGAAGAGCGTTCACACGTTCTCCAAAGCTCGTTCCCAAGCTCTGTCTTCGAGCACTCTATCGGCCTTGTGTCTGTATTTGAGTCGCTCCTCTTGTAGCCTTGTTCCAGCTGTTATAATAATAAAGGTTTGCATTCGAAATGAGTATAGCGAAATAAATGACTCAAGTCCACAATACTTATATCCACTTAGGAGATGAGCTTCGAACGGGAGCTTGTTTATCAGAGTGTTGGCACACCTTCAACCTTGTACACCACCATGAAAACACCTAGTTATATAGATTTGAGCAGAGGTTCGATGAGGTGGTGTATGCTCATATTCGATATGAAAGAGTTTTGAGAGGGGAGTTGGAGGGGAGTTGAAGGGTATTGAAGGGGGTTGGATGGGGATAAGAGGAGGCTGAAGGGGTTTGAAGAGAGTTGGTGGGGGTCGGAGGAGGTTGGAGGGGGTTGGAGGTGTTTCTATAAACTTGATTGATGTGTCAGTGATTGTCAGTTGAAGTTGAGGCTTCGAAGCCTCAACATGTCCATTCTACTTGATTTCGACTGTTATGGCATCAATATGAATGAATTGAGATTTTTCATATGATAATAACCCATAGTTATTGGAGGCCATTGAAAGTAGGTCGAAATTCTTTTAAACTGAACGAGGGGTTGAAGGAGCTACTAACAAAAAATCAACCGATAAATTTTACCGATCAAGATATTGCCAATTCTGAAACGATTCTGATGCTCGCCAATGCACACAAACTACCTAACGGAAAAATCAATAGAAACAAGTTATGGAAATTTCCAAATTGTTTCCACCCAAGAGACAATGCAGTCCAAAATAAAAAAAGGAAAAACATACCTAGTAAAGTGAGCTGTAACAACATATGTGACGAGCACCCCATAGATTCCGACCATTACATGGAGATCGTTCAAAAAGAGCACACGTTTCCCATCATGAACTTTGACGTTTTCGAAGAGGGATATAGAGGTGGAGGAGAGAGTGGACATGGTAGCCTCTTTCAAATTCCTTCTGGGCCGATACCTGTGGTCCCGTGGGTCGGACAAGAAATACCTTATGCTGCTGTTGATGATCAAATATACATTGGTAATTTCGAGCTGAAGAGAACAGTAAATGATTTTCCAAAACTGGAAACTCATGAATATATTATTACGGGAAAGCGTCTGCCCTGCGTTGTTATTGTTGTTAGGTAAAAACGGCCACAAATTCGCAAATGTCTACTTCTATTCGAAATCCCTATATCAGCCCAAGTATGAATTTTTTGAAGGAGCGCTGAGTGGTATGGAGGGAGTCGGTTTTTTCCCATACAGAGACAACGACGGTGTTTCCGGAATTCTGGTGCCACAGCCAATACAATGCCCTAGCGATAGTCGAAGACTTTGACTTGAACACCAGCAGGAACCGCGCAGGCTTTGGCATGTATATACAAATATAATCACGTGACATGTCACGTCATTCAGCGTCGAGATATCGAACGAAAGGGTCGTTAAAGCCATGTCGGACAGAAAAATGGCAAAAATTCGACGAGCTTTGCGGAAAGGGACCACCTAGCCTTGAAATTTGGAAAAAACGAACGAGACGACACGGTGAATGAGAAGAAAGAAATGAAGGAAATTAGCAAGAAGGAGAAGAGAATACTCAAAGCAGAGACAGCAGTGAAGGAAAATAGTTTTCGGGCAATGACAGCACGTAACTAGGGATTTCTTCCGAAGCTCTTATGAACGAACAGCTTTATCGATTTCCAGCCACGTCACGTGAATACATCGCACATCATTGGAAAGATGACAAACGTATAGATAATGTATACGGTTTGTATCGATTCGCGGACTATATCAGCTGATATGCTACACCAGACTCCGAGGCTATAGTGAAGATGGGAGTAGTAGGGCTGTGTGCACGGGGCAGAACCAGAAGTCTTATTTTGTATTTCGTTCCAATTTATTATTTTTGATCGCAGGGCGCGTTCAACCTATACGGTCATCTTCAGTGCTTACCTGCAAAGTGGGTGAATGATGTTTGAATGTTATTAAATGGATATTTCAACTAATTGTCAAAGTATCACTTACCGGTCAGGCGAAAACAAGGAAAACCGATGAAATACAGACATTCACAAAGTTAAAATGGTTAAAATGTATAAAATTATGACAAACAGTGGAAAACAAATGTTTTTTTTGTAAAACTTCTTCATCAACTGCCAGCGTTTTTCAATTCGTCAAGCCTAAAATTACCACAGAACAGATGAATTTTGAAACGCAAATTGAGGAGAAGAAGGATGAGAAGGAATGAAATGAAGTGCTCTACAATTCAGCTTGAAGTGAACTAGTGAACAGAAGTTGGCAACTGTAAATTTCTGAACTAACCTAGAATTGTTTCGATCGTCTGTGAAGTGGAACGAAAGATCTGTTAATTTTTTTTTTATATTCAGACATAGATTGTTGTTGAGTAATTCATTTTCCATATGTTCTCAAGAAAATCCAGTCTATTGGAGTTCTTCGATGTGATCTCATATAAAATCTGCGAATCAATACTGAGGCTGAAGGTGATGACCTAAAGAGAAATGTTCATGTTTATTTAGGTTCCCATTTATGGGGACATTCAGAGGTCTACAAGCCGACATATGTTGCATTACAATCACTACATTTCAATTTGTAGATGCCGCTTCTTGATAATTTGTCAAATTTATCTTTTGTATTGATCAAATGTCTGTTCAAGTTGTTAGTGGTTCTGAAAGTAATTTTGACAATTTCCACCCTACTTTTTATACACTTTGCCACTTTTTGGGCAATTTTATTGTTCAAAAAAGGTATTGAAATGTATTTTTCCGTTGCCTCAATATTGGGATATGCTAGTTTGTTCTCTCTTCAATTTTTAAATATGTGGATTAGGAAATTGATCAGATTTATATCATAATTAATGGCTTCATAATCAAAGGCTTCAAAATGATTATGGTCGTCATCGGCTGTTTTTCCAAATTTTTGTGGGCTAAAATCCTAACGGGTGGAAAAATAATCCGAACTCGAGAATATCTTGGAGCATACGAAACGGTGTCCGAAAAATCTACAAACCGATCAAGGTACGGAATTTTACAATGCGAAGTTTGTTGGGAGAACGCAAGATCAATCACTATAATTCGTATACAGAGATGAAAGCCGTCATAGCTGAGCGCGTCACCAGAACTTTATTGTCTCAATCATATCAATACTTTAGTTTGAACGGTACATACATACTGCCGGAAATCACGAAAAACTACAATGACACCAACCATAGAAAAATCAAGTGTGAACCGAATGAAGTGAGCAAGCAGGAAAAGATATTCTACGTGAAATTCATAGGGCGGAGTAGATAGACTACAAGGCTACGAGCGCAACCCCTATTTTGCTACCCTTAGGGGTGGGTTTTGGCGAATGGGGTGTGGGTGTGGTTTTCAGCGAAGGTGGGGGTAGGGATGATGGTGGTGATCATGGGCGGTTCGTTGTGGGAGGGGTTTGGAAGAAAATGGCGGTGTAGGTTTAGAGAAGGTGGGGGGGGTGTATGGGGCAGGAAAAAATCTGGGGCAGTGGTCTGTGATTGGTCGCAATGGTAGCAGCCATGTTGTGGATGGGAGTGTATGATTGAGAGTGGGGGTGGGGAGAGCTGTGATAGGTCGTGGGAGTGGTGATAGCCGTAAGCCGCCATCCAATAGCCGAGCAGCAGCAGCAGCCATATTGAAATGGGAGTGGGTGTGTCAACCGATAGCTGCATTCGTCAACGGCATTGGTCGGTCGAAGTGAGTGTCGGCGGCGGCCATTTTGGAAAGTAGGAGGAGTCAGCAGTGTTTATGAGCGATGATGCGGCGGCCATGACTCAACCGACAAATCGTTGCAGGAATCTGAACTGCAGCCGTTATCTACGTCAACACTTCCGATATCAGTTGTTTATTTAGGCGACCGGATATCGGCGGCATCCTTTGAAAGAGTTTGTTTACATTAACAAGATAAGGATGCAGGTGTTCATCCCGATCTGTGAGAATTCCCAGTAAACAAGAAATTCTCAGAAATAATGAAGACGCAATTCTGAGAATTGGATCGTTCGATCCGTGGGATCCTTTTGCATATTCGAGGTCGAATTATTG
Organism: Gonioctena quinquepunctata; assembly: GCA_018342105.1. Taxonomy (NCBI): domain Eukaryota; kingdom Metazoa; phylum Arthropoda; class Insecta; order Coleoptera; family Chrysomelidae; genus Gonioctena; species Gonioctena quinquepunctata. The sequence continues at coordinate 27,053 of JAFIRS010004786.1, forward strand.
CATCATCCAACCCAGTTCTGAGAATTTGGTCGAGTTGGCAGTTTTCAAATTGCACAGTGGAGAATTGATGTACGTGACCGATTCCCACCATCAGCTTCATTCATCATCTGTCGTTATGTTCAGTACTCTCTCTCGCGAGTGTGTGTGTTTGTGCATCTACCAAACATCTAAAAACGTAAGTTTTTATTCTACTGTTTTACTTTTTTTTTCAAAACTTTTTTTTTGTATGCCAAAAAGACACTTTGAGGTTTTTTTTGTTTCGAACATTTCTTCATATATCGAGGGTGGGGGATTTTTTTTTATTTGTTTACGTGGAGGGATTGTTTTTTCTTCAAAACATTTTAAGGGATTGTTTATTCATTACAGATGAATTTTGCAGAAATAAACGCTGTTGCGAGCAGTAGCTACAGGGAAACCGGAGCTCTATCAACATTGCCGCTAAACAATCCTATGCTAATCGAGGAATTGAGAGCAGTCGAATCGAAGAACGGGGACACAATAGTAGCCGATTTGGAAACCAAATCAGTCTTCCTACCAAGGAGGGTTTTCAAGGTGTTACAAACGGAAACCGACGAGTTCAACCGTCGAGAATATTCAATTATCATAAAGCCATCCACGACGAAGATACCTGTCTTTGAATTCATCCGCAACTGAGTCCATCCATCATCGTCATCATCATCATCAAAAACAAAGCCATCCGCCACGACGACGACAACTGGGACGGCTGTATTTTATCGATTTCATTGAATCAAGGTGAGAGAGAGAGAGGAAAAAATATATCTGTATTTTGTTTGTGAAAAAGCCTTCATTTTTCTCGTTTTTTAAATAACCATGAATTCTGTACAAATTGCCGCTCCCAGCGATGAGATGATTATTGAATACAGGGAGGCTCAAAAACTTCTCGAACAAAAATCCAGTCCAATGGAACGCGAATCATGGCTAAAACATTCAACATATAGTATTCTTCTTCGTACAAAGGGCATCAAAATTTCTGCCAATAGTTTCATTGGAATATTGAGAAAATTAAAAACAAATTTGGGACATTCAAATACATTTCGTAATTTCATTAAAAATTTAGGGGTGGAGGGTCAGGGGTTGGCTGTCAGAAAAAATCTAAAAAGCCGAGTCATTTGGGAAGATTTGAAGTCGACGTTCCGGGGACGAGTTCGTACAGGGGTAATCATAAATTTGACAGATAAAGATACCATCAAATTTTTCAAAGACGCCTTCAGCTTTTTCAAACAAAGAATCAATAACATGTCGAAAAAATTCCCCATGCTGAAGGTTAATTAATACTAGTTTTTGCGGGGAATTCGTCAAAATGGGCTTGGTTGAGAAAAAACTTGATTTAAAATATCTCAATACTGAAAACCAAGTGATTGGTAGGGAAACAGATCCACGGGTAGGGTTCCAGGAATTTGTTGTAGATAAATTGGGTAATAAACTGGAGGAATTTTGTGGGAAAGAAAGCGGTTCAATTTGTCATATTTGCGAGAAACCTTTCCAAAAAGATCAAATGATTGTTGCCGAACATAACCATTTCACCGGTGCATTTAGAGGATGGGCACATCGAAACCCATGCAATCTCAACTATAAAAAATCCTTTTTGCTCCCCATTGTTTTCCATAATCTTAGCGGCTATGATAGCCATTTCATTATTCGAGATATCGCGAAACGAGGCAGGGTGAGTCTTTTTTCAATAAACAAGGAAAAATATATATCTTTCACACAATACGACGAACAGACAGACATTAAATTCCGTTTCATTGATTTTTCTCGATTCATGGGCACAAGCCTGGATGAGTTGGTGCGCACGCTCAGAGTGGAATATCTCTGTAATACGAAGCGCGAATTTCAAAATTTAAACAATGAACAATTTTCGTTAATCACGCGCAAAGGGGTATTCCCCTACGACTTCGTGGATTCCATGGAGAAACTTGGATACAGCGTTGCCAGATATCGATAAATTCCACAATCAACTGAACGAATGTGACATCTCGAGCATGAATACCAACATGCCCAGAAGGTGTGGCAATCGTTCGTTTTGACAACACTGGGCGACTACTCTGACTCATACATGAAAACCGATATTTTATTGTTATGTGACGTCTTTGAAAATTTCTGACAATTGGGTCACGACACTCATTGACTTGATCCCGCTTGGTACTATACCATGCCTGGATATTCGTGGTCATGCATGTTAAAGTATACAAAGTGTAAGTTGGAGATTATCAAAGATGTTGACATGCTTTTGTTTGAGGAAAAAGGGATTCAGATCGGTATAAGTCAGTGTTGTAACCGATTCTCCCAACCGAATAATAAATATATGGGGGAGAGATATGATCCTCAACAACCCTCCAAATATTTATTATACTTGGACGTGAATAATCTCTATGGATGGGCTATGAGGGAGTATTTACCCTCTGGAGGGTTCAAATGAATCGAAGATTTCGATTCTTTGAACGTTCTGGAGGTGTCGGATACTTCTGATACAGGGTATATCCTCGAAGTTGATTTGGAATACCCTGATGGAATACATGACGAACACATAGATTTTTCACTTTGTGCAGAACATCGAACTCCTCCAATGTTCAGAATCACCTAAATTATTGACCACCCTGTACAACAAAGAAAGCTTTGTTGTACATTATCGCATATCGAAACAAGCTGTGGAAAACGGCCATATTCTCAAAAAAATGCACAGGGTGTTGCAGTTTGAAGAATCGGCATGGCTGCAGCCCTACATTTTGAATAAAACACAAAATTACGCGCCCAAGCTACAACCATTTTCAGCAAAAATAACTATGAATTGGCGATGAACAGTATTTTCGGAAAGACCATGGAAAACATCAGGAAGCACAGAGTGGTGAAAATGGTCAATAAATGGGAGGGTAGATATGGGGCGAAAAATCTGATAAGTAACCCGAAATTTCATAATCGAACCATTTTCGATGAAAACTTGATGGCTATCGAAATGAATAAATCGGAACTGCTATTCAATAAACCCCTCTATATCGGTATGCTATTCTAGATATTTCCAAAATTTGTGTTTACGATTCCACTATAAATATATGTTGAAAGAATTCGAACCAATCAGTGTAGTTGATGTACACGGATACAGATTCTCTCATATATGAAATTAAATGCGATGATGTATATAGAGATTTAATCGGGAAAAAATTAGGAAAATTCGATACGAGTGACTACCCATGCGAAAACTCGTACGGTATTCCGCAGGTAAACAAGAAAATTCCAGGTTTGATTGAAGATGAAGCCAACGGGTGCATAATGACAGATTTCGTCGGACTCCGTTCAAAATTATATACTTATAAAATTCAGGGTAAAAAATGTGTTAAAAAATCCAAAAGAGTCCGATTTAACGTTATAGAAAATAAAATTTCCTTCGGAGACTATGTTGAATGTCTTGATTAGGAGGAAAAATTAACTAGTCAACGATGCATCCAGTCGTATGCCCATAATGTTTTCAGTATTGAACAAAACAAAATCGCTCAAAGTCCATCCGACGATAAAAGAACACTCATCCCCGGATCAGACGATACACTTGCATGGGGCCATTATAGCATAATGAATGAATGAATAGCCAACCTCCACCTCCAAATCTACCATCCAACTTGTATTTAATAATCTTTTTTTTTCTCCAAAATTTCCATTTATTGTGTTAACGTGATAATAAAAAATTTAATGCTTTTTTTTCTCCATCACTCTCTCTCTCTCTCACACACACATAGCCATTATATATATATATATATATATATATATATATATCGAATATATTCAGCCAATATATTATTATTATATCCATATGAATATATAATCTATTGTTCATACTCAAAAAATATGTATCAATGAAATGAGTGTATATCGACTTTAATTTTTATGTATTATACAGAAAACTTTGAAAGAAATGATGGCAAGCTCTGTATCATCACTTCATTCGATGTTTTCCTGAATTGGATAGAGAGACCAGTCAAGACAAGTTCAGACAAGTTCAGACTTGTTTAGACTTGTCTGAACAAGTCAAAGAAACGATGACATCATTCAGTCTCAATCTCGAACATTAGCGTTCTTTGTGTGAGTGACATAACCTCACTTTCAGAGAAAACATAACCTCAAAATTTAAATGAGGTGGGGAGGAATTCTAACCTTACTTTTTCAAACATAACCTCACTTTCAGAGGAACCATAACCTCAAAATTCAAATGAGGTGGGGAAGGAATTCTAACCTTACTTTTTTTCCAAACATAACCTCGAAGGTATGTGGGATGAGACAATGAATAAAATACACAAGTTAATTTTCACATTCTATATATTGAATCATCTCTCTCTCTAAGATACAAAAACTTTGAATTGGGGCTCTGCACACAGCACCATTGTCCAATTTCATCGAGCATTCCGCACAGCAGGCCAAGTGTTTGCACGGCATGAAAACCACGTTCAGGTCCTTTTCTAAACATACTTTGCACGACATTGATGAGAAGGATGGCGATTTCTCTCCGTGGATGCTGCTGCTGTTGGTAGGTGTGTTCGTTGTTACCCCGTCTCTGGGTAAAAGACAATCTACGAGCTGCATACGTCTCCTCAGAGTGGCAGCTTCTTCTTCTGTGAAAAACTCAAAATGTGGACTCCAACTGAAGTGATCAAGTTGGGCATCATCTTCCAACTGCCATCTGAATCCTTTCTCGACATTTCAGACACACAACAATGTCTTTCCTCTGGGTATAAATGAACCCAGCTCTGGCCAATCTTTCTTTGGGATATGGGTGATGCCAATTTTGAAATGTCGCTAATCTGTCTTCATAAACATCCATATCGAACAAGAGTCAAACTTCGACTGACGAAACAGCTCTGTTCAAACACCCAACTGTCACAGACTATTGACAGCTGACATGTAACGTCACAGTCTGTGACATGTAACGTTTTGTGCCGGTGATGCCATCTAGGATGAAATTTGACAGTTCTGACACCTATGAAAGTTTTTGAATTCTATGTGACAGTGCTGCCATCTATGAAAATGTGACAGACCAAGTCGTGACGTCACAGCCACTTTGATTATTGAATGAAAAACGACTGTTGTCACTTTGATTATTTTTTCAATTTTTATCTCAAATACTTTTTTTTTAAATTTTCTCAAGTATTTTCCTTTTATTTTTTTCTCATTTTTTCCTGAATTTTTTTTCCTCAATTGAGAACTCTACCTCACCTGAAAGAGAAAAAGGGATAAAGGAGAGATGAACAGAAACACTGAAATACACACATACATTTATTCAAGACATAAATCATTCACAACTTTCATTCTATAATAGAAAAATAATTTTTTCAATGCATTAGCCATCATATCTTCTGATGAAAGTTCACATAGTTTTTGGAAAAGTTCCAATCTCCCGAAAGATACTGGCGGTTGATTGAAGAAAAATGTATTTACAACCCCACTTATATTATGATAATGAGTACAAAAGTTTATATTCTCCAACATGGCCACTCGATTGGACACCAAGCTTCGGTGGACTTGTATCAGCTGTTCGACTTCGACCTGGTTGAGGAGGAAGTTCACTCCGTGTTTTTCAACTTGAACATATTTGCAATCTTCCCAAACTGATTGCGTAACTTTGCAATAGTCTCCACACAAGTATTCCACATCATCGTTTCGATCGGGAGGATATCGGGGAAAGGGGGCTCCAAAAGAAATCATCCAAAAGGGTTGCCAATCGTTCGGTGAACAGGCTCCATTCTTCGGTGCTGAACGATATTTTCGTGGACTGGTTCAACGGACTTAGAAATATGGCTACGCTAAAAGTTCTCGCAGGTGACAATCCAATTCTCAGCACGTGCCAGTCATAGGAAAGGAGGTTTCCAATAGTGGTTCTTTAATTTTGCTGCCATTCCGAAACCCTCCAAAATATCATATAGCTGCTGATTATAATTTTCAGGTGATAGCGGTGAAACGGGGCTGGCGTACGTTATGGTTGACATATCGCTCGAACAATAACCACTGTCTTGACTCATGGTGATGACGACTGATGACTGACGCCGTCTCGTTACCGTCAAATGTGTAAATATTGTTTCCCCCACCACTACCACCCACGCCAGACATGTCATAGCTTGTAGCCGCCGTCGCCGATGCTAAACTATTGTATCATCCTCTATCCAACTGTTGTGTGTGTTATCGAAACCGAGCCATTTAACGTACATTTTCTTTCCTTGTCTTTTCAAAACTTTTTCCACAAGAAAGATATCGGGATTCGCGGTTTTTTGCAATTCTTGTTCGTAAAAAGATCCCTCAATGGGTGTACCGTATATATCTTCAAGCATATACGTATTTAGATAACCCATTTGAACACGAACTATTTTGAATAATTCCGTCGTCCAATTGGGCGTATAAACTTTTTGAAAAATATGCTTTGTCTTGGGAATGCGAATGTCCCCCACTTTGAATTTTCGCGGTTCAACGCATTTTTCCAAACGATTCGCTCCATAAATTCGATGTAGAATACGACTCCAGTTGTGTTTGTTCGCCTCATTCGGTTTGAATTTAATTTTTGTATGTTCGGTGTCATTGTAGTTTTTCGTGATTTCCGGCAGTATGTCCATCCATTTGTATGTACCGTTCAAACTAGAGTATTTGTACAATTGGGACTTTGACGTTCTGATTACACGCTCAGCTATGACCGCTTTCATCACCGTAAACGTATTGTAGTGATTGATTTCGCGTCTTTCCAATAAACTTCGAAATTTGGCATTGAAAAATTCCATATCTTGATCGGTTTCGTATGATTCATTATGTCATTGAAATTTCCAGTGATTTCCTCTCCCGTTTGGGATTTTAGCGGACGAGTCCACAAAAATTTGGAAAAACAGTCGATGATGACCATAATCATTTTAAAACCCTCATTTTCTGAGGAAAACATTCTCATGTCGGCCAAGTCCATTTGCCATAGATCGTCCAAACCTTCAATTACCGTAGGTCGTCGAAGATAGTTTTTTCTAGCCGGTTTATGGAGTTCTGCAACAACTTGAGTTTCGACATCTTCAACGTGAATGTTCGATATCGTACGAATACATTGTATTTATTCTTTCTTTGATTTCGAACAGATGCTTGGACAATTCCGTCATTTTACCCTCCAAAAGATGCATTCGATCCGAATCGAGTTTCATATCGGCAGCCATTTTCTTGATGGTGTCCGATGTTGCCGTGTTCGGTACAGATACGCGAGTTGAAATTTCTTCATAGTGTTTACGGAGTGTTCTCCTCGTTTGCAGAATGGCATCGTTCATGGATTTTAGCAAGGTTTCAGCCGATGTGGCAACGTCGCGTTGCAGTTGAGACTTCAATTCAGACCCAGTGGTGTCCACGTATTTTTTGGTAGCCCCATCACAATCAAACGTGGGGTATTTTGAATAACATATTTTCAAGTTATCCATGTCGATATCACCTTCAGGGGTGTGTGGTAGAGAGGGAGTACGAGACAACATCGGTAGTTCTGTCTTACGACCCCCACCACCACCACCACTACGCGAACGATGACCGAATTTGTCGACACCCATGATGCGAATGAGTCTTATGCGCATGTCATTAATCTATTATACCGGCTTCGCGGAGTTCATTGATGATGGCGACGATTTCGTGTTGATGTGAATAATCATTTCCAGCCCTCTGATTGGCTATCAAAAGTCTCAAACGATCTACCAATTCGTTGGGATCGTCCCAATAGACATATCCATTGGGTTGTCATTGTATACCAAATGATTGGTGTTTATACCCTGACCGTCGCGTTCTCTCCTCATTTAATATTTTATTACGTGTTTATATTTCCAGCGTTGAGTACCTCTCAAACGATCGTTCGCGCTTCTATGACATCCAGTCAACGCTATTATGTCCTGGTACTCGTTCAAGTCATCTTCGCTATAGTTCCGGGGCCTGGTGTAAAATATCAGTTGATATAGTCCGGGAGTTGATTCAAATTGTTGAAGTCCCGTTTCGATGTATCCTTCTTCAAAGCAGATCGACTTGGATCCCAAAAACCAACCGGGAGAGCTGACGTCATACACAGGTCCATATACCTTATCTATAGTTTGTCATTTCTCCAATGCTGAGCGATGTATTCACGTGACATGGTGGAATATCGATTAAGATGTTCGTTCATTAGAGCTGCGGAAAAATTTCGAGGCAACATGCTGTCATCGACAGAATAATATTCCTCGTCACTGCTTCTCTCGCTTTCAGAATTATATTTTTTTTTCATCTTATCTTTCTGACTCATGTTCATCTTCAACTTCAGGCTGCTCCTCCTACTTGACTTTGAAAATGGTTTTCGACGACTTGGCAATTTGTTGTAGCGTTGAGATATCGGTTTGAAAAGTTTAGTCAGCGTATCGTCTCGTTCGTTTTTTCCAAGTTTCAGAGCTAGGTACCTTCTCCTTATGCTTCGTCGCATTTCTGTCGATTTTTTGTCGCATGGCATGGCTTTAACGACCCTCTCGTCCGATATCTCGACGTTGAATGACGTGAAGCATCACGCAACCATATTTTATATAAATGTCAAAGTTTTTGCGGTACCTGCCATTGTTCAAGTCAAAGTCTTAGACTATGACGAGGGCATCGTGTTGGCTTTGAGACCAACATTCCGAACACAGCTTTTTGAATTGTTCGGAAGTCATGTCGGGGAAAATGTGTTCATCGAAAACGTGTTGCAAGTTGATTTCGTCCTGTTTGAAGAGCACAATCATATTGCAATTGTTACGTATCAGCTGTTTGGATACTTTCGAATAAGTCTGGAAGAGATAGATGACATCGATGTGTTTGTGTCCGCACATTGGAAAATATTCCCGAATTTTATGTTGTCCATCACAGGCCACATAGTCAAAGATGAATATAGAGTGAGATCGAGCATCTTCCATAAAGATGATTTCATCGTTGTCTCTGTATGGAAAATAGCAAACGTCTTCCACACCGCTCAGCGCTTTTTCGAAGAATTGATACTTGGGCTGATACAAGGATTTCGAATGGACATAGATATTTGCGAATTCGGGGCCGTTGTCATTCGCCAACAACGACATCACAAGGTTCGTTTTTCCTGATCCGCTAGGACCACAGATAACAGCTCGGAAGGAATTTGGCAATAGGCTGCCATGATAACTTCCCCATCCATCACCGCCGCCTCTATGACCCACATCGTGAACGTCAAAGTTCTCGATGGAAAGCGTGTGCTCTTGCTAAACGATCTCCATGTTCTGATCGGAATCTACAAGGTGGTCGTTATATATCTTCTCTTGGGTGGCTACCCTTTTCAGTACTGTACTGTGTTCTTTGATCTCCATTTTATCTTTGGAAACAATTTGGATATAATATTTTTATATTTTCATGAACTATCACCATTAGTTCTTCCGTTGGGTAATTTGTGTGAATTCGTGAGCATCAGAATAGTTTTATAGTTGATTATATCTTGATTGGTGAAACTAACTGGTTGCTTTTTGGTTAAAAGTTCCTTCAAACTTTCAGACAGTTCAAAAGGGTCTCGACCCAATTCCAACGTATTGCCTTCAGTTATTATTGGTTCTCTCCCAATGAAATACTTCAATCCGTTCAGACGGACGCCATAACAGTTGGGATCAGGTACTAGCATAGACATGTTGACCCTTCAACGTCTAAACTGCAACTGGTACTCACTGCCACATCAATCATGTTTATAGAAAAATCTCCCCAAATCGGGGACACCTGGCGACACCTTGAGACACCTGGGGACACCTGTAGACACCTGGGGACACCTGGGGACATCTGGAGGGTAACCACCACTCGCATACATCTCTATATAACTAGTGATTTCATCGCTGTGACGTCAGTCTTCATGTTGGTGTACGAGGGTGAAGGTGTGCTCAACAGTCTGATAAACAAGCTCCCGTTCGAAGCTCATCTCCTAGGCGCCTATCAGTATTATGGACGTAAGTTTCATATACCTATAGTATTTCGGTGCCATCAATGCAATTTTTTTATTTCGGTGCTCCCGATTGCATATAATTATAATAATTATCATTACAGCTGGAACAACTCTACAAGAACGGTTGGCACGAGGCGATCCTGGTATCAATCCATTAGACGTTGCTTGCAAACATCTATATGCAATTTTTAGATCTTGTTTATTGAGAAATAAAGCTATTTTTTCCGTAGTCTGTCCACGATATGTGAGTGTTCTATAATTTTGATTAGAGTTTTTGGAGGTAGGAAAAACTTCGTACATTGCTTTTGAATGGAGTTTTTTGGAGAGAATACCATCTATCAGGTCAAGTTCATATCCAGTGTTCACTGCAATTTGTTTTATCATGTTTAGTTCTTTTTTGAAAATCTCATCTGAAAGGGAAACATTTACTAATCTATGAATCACACTATTATAAGCTGCAACTTAATGTTGGTTAGAATTGACATGAATAGTAATATCCGTGTGGAAGGGTTTGTGGTAAATTGAAAATTCATTAGTTTGGATATTGTCAAGTCCAAGGAATTGATTTGGTTTTCTGATTCTATGTCAATAGTGAATTTTATGTTTTTGTGAATTTTGTTGATATATTTATGGAATATAAATAATTGTGTCTTGGTACCAATGAAACATACCAAAATGTCATCCACATATCCGATACCAATACAAGAAATGTTTCATAAGTGGATGTTCATGAATCGATTTCTCTAGGTTATCCATAGAAATTTCGGCAAGGAAAGGACTTGAAGGAATTTCCATAATTGACACTTTTGAAAAAGAATATTCATTGTTGTAGAATTGAAAATAATTTTGTTTTGAACAAATTGATAAAAGTCTATTATTTCTTGTTCGATGATTGGATTACATGGTTCTTGTCTAATAATTCTCTGACTAAAATAATAGTTTCATGCGGAGGTATACTTGGGAATAGATTCTGTACATCGAATTTTTTTTTTGCATTTTTATGAGGAGTAAAATTTTTTATTTTAATAATCAAATTGTATGAATTTCGTTAACTAAAATTTGGTTGAAATCAAGAATCATGTTGTGTATTTAATGGAATTCTATGGAAATCTAGTCGTGTGTGTTGTGATACAAAATTTCTATAGATTTCCATCGCGTAACGGCAATCAAAAAAAAAATATTGACGTAGTATAAATATAAAAAAACATTATTGGCCTCCCTAAACTATTGAAGTCTCTTCGTGATAGCTCTTTACTCACATATGTCTAATCTCCCCCCTTAATGATTATGATTATATTACTTTTTTTTTCAGTCGAATAGATTTTATTACCAATTCCTAGAATGTGATTGGATAAACTGGAGTCAAAGTAATAGAAAGGATCTTCCCATAATTCTACCAACAATAGCAAAACCAACTACAATGACGTGTCTTGGCCTGATGGATCTGGATCACCATCTTCTCTCATTTGTTTGTAAATGTGATGGATTATTCTACAAAAAAATAAACCACCCACTTTTTCAGGCAATCAGAAATGTTTATACCCTTCTTACTGCTCTGGTGAATCTGTCTGACTCAAGAACAATATCCTAATTCAGAAAAAATGCTGGATATGGAAAAGGAGAAATATGGAATATCCGTAGATCTTTGATTACAAAATATCCCGGCTATCAATGGACTTACAAGCACCACTTTCAGAGTATTTGAAGCTGAATATTGAAGGCACATATTAGAAAGCATATTTCAACAAATATTTATGTTATTTGCAGCACATTTACCCACTTCTAATTCTCAGCTTGTAACTGCTTGAATTTGTAATTCTAGGAAACTATTGGAAATGAATTGAAAAAGTGAAAATATCATACTCCAAAGCTCTGAATAACTCTATTTCTGCCATAAGTGAAAAAGTCAGATCAGAATAGTTATCTATATAATATAAAAAAACATGTGAATTCATGCACGACTTCAGGAATTTTATGAAAAGTGGAAAAGGGAAACATTCCACATCCGATTTTATGAACAACCTGTTCATATTTTCAAAACAAATCAATTTATGAAAAGTATTATGGAATATGGATCTTTCATATTTTTTCGACAGAAAATTCACACGACTTCCTGTAGGGGAAATAATTTGTAATTCATTGAGCTATATCTTGACCGGTAAATACCTTAGAACGGTTGTTTTTGAAAACTTCCGAAATAGTATGTCACGATTTGACTTTTTGGAGTTAATCAACCTCATAATTGAAGGGTCGAGTGGATAAAGGTGGCAAGTGACAAAACAACAGGAAGAGAAATTGATATTTCATTTGTAAATACTCTCAAAACAATTCCCACATACGTTCTTTGTAGGGCCCTTTGACAACTTGCAGTTTCTGAATTCATCCAAAGCATTCGAAAGAAACATGTAGGATTGCAAAGTGAAAAATATGTTACCAAAAGACACAGAATCTAAAAATGTAATCACAATGCGTTTCGATATTATTGTAAAAGAAATGCCAATAAATCAATTAATACCGAGTAATTTGGAATATAGAAGTTATTTTAGTTATGATGGTTCAACTTTAGATCAGTGAACAATTAGCGCTTACTCTTATACTCATTCATCAATATCAATCAAGCTTGCAAAAGTATTGAAGGACTATTGATTTTTGGAATTACTAATACGTGTGGAACATCACTTATTGAACAAGTTTAAAGAAAATCACGCTGTATGAATTTCACTAATATTAATGCAAGAAGTAACTAATATAAGAGTATAATAGGGTTGTGTGAGAAGTTGGGAGCTTGAATCGCGAATATGCACAACACGTAGATCATGTCACTACTGAAGAACACTTATTCTTGGGAATTGGAATAATGACAAGAACTTGTATTTATTGAATGACATCTCATAAATAAAGCACCTGAGAATTTTCCTATGTTTCATTCATATATCATACCCAATTCAAAAAACAAAAGGATTGATTCAAAACTCTTGAAGAGTTTTCAATCATACATAATTTTTTTGGGAAATTTCTTGAGTAATGGAGAAAAGGAAACTGGTGTACTTATTACAAAGTTACCAAAACGAATAATAAAAAAATATATTATGAAATATATGGAGAATAATTGAAATAAGTTACTTTAAATATAAATTATTATCAACCCCAATTTGTAAATCATTGAGGTTTTCTAGTGGAGTCAAATATAATGATAATTCGAAACAAGGAAGATAAGTTTTTGAGAAGATTAACTCTAGAAAGTTATCCAAATCGAATTTAAGGAGGTTACTGGATAAACAGCAGTCAGATAATTTCAACAATGCGTATTCGGTTGATATTGCGGGATCTTGAATACTACAATGTACCACATAGACATCAACTGTCTGATATTTTGAGATAAAATATTGAAAAAAAATTGTTTTGATCCATTACAAATCATCTGTTATCCAATTAATATTGATGGAATCTGTTTTTCGATCAACTTATAAATTGGCATGACACACTCCTTGATAACTATTCATCCCTTCGGTTGAAATTCCCCAAATGTTTATTCTGAAGGTTTATGCTATTTTGAGCGTTCCGAGACATGAAGTACTCAAGTATGAGTAAAGTTTCGAGCATTTCAAAACATAAAGAGTTCAAGTCTGAGTAGGGCCACATCGAACGTTTTGAATCATGGTAGAATTAAGTATTCAAGTATGAGTGGGATCATCGATGTAAGAGACATAAAAGATTCAAATCTGAGTATGCTCACCTAACATTGCACGTTCCGACATTATGACAGATGAATTGTTTTTAAGATAGTGTTATTGTGGATTTTCCCACACTCCCAATTGTTCAATGACCAATCGGAAATAACGGATGTAACTATCATCTTCTGAAAATAATATCAAGAAATTCTTCATTATTTGTATATTTTGAATAGAAATGCGGATACAGTAATTGGAATCGTATTTTTTTTCAACAGGCATTCACGTTATGAAGGTTGTTTATAATCAAATGATTTGGTGGTGTTGATTTTTTCAAATAATTGCACCAGGATAATAAAATGGGGTTGTCATGCAATAAGCTATCAACATTGTTTTTTAAATGCAGGAAACGAAATATATCAGTTGATATGTGAACAATATCGTATTCCATTAATGAAAATGTATTTCTTCAATGCCATTTGGATTGGAAAGAGGTTTTGGTTGACAAAGGAAACATTCTCGATTAAATATTGAATATACAGAATTTTTTGATAATCGAAAAAAATCTACGACAATAATAAAGTTTTTTTTGGAATATCTAATAAAAAAAACGACTACTTTGCCGGCTAAATCCACGCTGAACATAATAGATATTGTGAAAGAACCCTAGCTCAAAAGAAGAGATCTGATGGTGAAAATTTGCATTTTCATTCAGATATGTATTTGATTTTGCTATTCCGGTCCTAATTAAAAACTCGCCAGAAGCCGTTTGTAACATTGTTGCAAGAGTAGCATCCATTCTTCAATGACTGTTCGTCGACGAAAATCTATTTTATGCTTCAACGATCATCAAGAAGCCCGGAAGATTTGAGAAACACATTTTCTAGAAGCAAGTTCAATTTGCTTTGATGGAAAGATGTTAGAGACATTTGTTCTGAAGTGACACTTTGAAATCATTGTTTTATTTTTGGCATTTAAACCTGTCATGGGGTATGATAGATTGATTTGTCTGAAAATATAAAAAGGATGTTCATGAAATCAGATGTGGAATAATCTGCGACTGAAAGATAACTCTTAGTTATTATCTTCTATGGTTCAAGATAGCCTCTTGGAAGATATCCATGTTGGAAAGGGAAACATTTTCAATTGAATATTGAATTGAAGGGTTTTTCTGAAAATTTGAAAATCTACAAATAATGAGAGATTTTTTTTGGTAGTATTTAACAGAAAACTACTTTCCCAGCTAAACCCACGTTGGACTTGAACTAAATAACGAAAAAATAACTGAAAGTGAAAATTTGTTTCTTTATTCAGATCTGATTATATATTCCTGTCTCAATTAAGAACTCATATATATGAATGACGCAAAGAAAGTAGTTGAGATTTCTGGTGAGTACTCCTTTTCTTAAAACATTTTTTACCTCATTCATCTATATGAGTTCTTACATAGGACTGGAATAGAAAATCGAATAACTATCTGAATAAATATGCAAATTTTCACTTTTATATTTTTTCTTCAGAGTTAGGGTCTTTCTTTAATATCTATCAGATGAAGTTCAATGTTCAGCGTGACTATCTGAGGAGTGGTTGTTTTCTGTTAGATATTACTAAACATATCTTCATAATTGTTGTAGTTTTTTTCAAATTTTTCCATCCAATATTCAGTTGATAATGTTTTCCCTTTCAACGTGAATACCTCCAAGAGGTTTTCTTGATGGAAAATAGTGACCAGAGTTCATCTTTCAGTCGCAGATAATTCCACATCTGATTTTATGAACACTCTGTGCATATTTTCAAACAAATCTGATTTTGGTCCCTATGACATCCTCCCATCACAAATAATTCACAATAAAAAAATGTTTTTGTTGATGATAAAATAGTTCATTCTGAAAAAAACACAATGTGAGGGACTTTTTCCTCTCCAATCTAATCTTGGCGCTTAATTAGGGTTTAACGGTTGCTTCGTGAAAAAAAAACACTCCAGCGGTCACTATGGCATTGACAACTTCAACGGGTCCAGATTTGACTTGCCGTCAACTGGGCTCTAGTCCTGGGTGTCGGCTGCGTAATAGATAGTTCTACTCACAGCAATGAATATAACAAGAGAAAATGAAATGAAGAATTCTAAATGATTCCAATTCTTCATTCTGATCAAGAAAATGGAAATAAAACAATAACAAGTTAGAGACGATTGATGGTAGTACTAACTGGTGAAACTGGGAATCAAAGCATAATAAAAGCGGAGAGAGGGTGCCAAGTTTCAAGATTACCTTAACAATCAAAAGTGCGTGTTAATATCTCTATCATCTTGCTCAAGCGCGGACCGGTATTCTACGGACCATGTGCCTCTAGTACCCAGTCACGTTGGGACTCAGACGGTCAGTGGTGTGGACTCCTCGATTGCAGGCATCGAACTGAATCAACACCCAATGGTCTCCAAGACTCCCACAGGGAAGCAAGGTGAGGGTGAGATTTGCAACGGAATGGGACACTTATTTATCGAGACTTGTCCAGTTGCTAACTCCAAACTGAACTGTATTTCTTGAAGAATATCCATTCCTATCACCATGTCGGATGATAGCCCACCTACATATCCAAACGCCTCCACAAAGCGATTATCAGCTCTTTGAATATCAACTTGATACTTGTCCGGTACTAATACGGTCTCTCCATTAGCCATTCGTGCAAAACTGGTAGAGGCTGAAAATATCCGATAAATTATATCGATATCATCTCCCTAGAAGTTCGCTCACGGCGAATATGACTAACATAAGAGAGGGAATACCTAGGAAGCACGGGGTTATCTACAAAAAGTTGGATTTATACCGGGAACCACTAAATAACAACTGAAAAAAAATCAATTATCTTAAACCCAACAGATAGGGTGAAAGCACACCTTCTCTTTTTTTTTAAGAATCAATTGAAACCGGTTTTTGTTTTCATAATTTTATTTTCCGTTAAATAAACCTATTTGAAACTTTAAACATATTGAATTCAAAACGTCAGCAGTATTGGAATCCGAATTGAATAGAATATAGTTTTGAACTTCATAGAGTGTGGACGCTCCGCAGTTTATTGGGTTCTAGTGAGCTAATCTACCTAATTTTAATTACTAAAAGTATAATAATGTCTAACAAGTGTAAAATATGTGCCGGTATCGTGAACCGTAAAAAACCAGGCCTTCAGTGCAGTAGTTTTTGTGAAGAATATTATCACGGCCAATGTCTGGGATTGACAATCAATCAGCTGGATGCGCTACGTTCTGGAGGTGCGTCATGGAATTGTTCGGATTGTAGGGGCGATCGGGTACTACCGAGCCGACGGAGCTTGTAGACCGTCACTCCAAATCCATCTCAATAATTGCCTCAAACCCCCAGTAAAATCGCGCAGTAATCAGGCTGATTCAAACGAAGTATTCAATGCACTACAGCAAATGAGGGAAGAAATGCGATTGCTTAGAGATTCTGTGTCCTTCTGTAGCGACAAAATCACTGATTTTCAATCCGATTTGACCACGCTAAGGGAGTACGTGAAAAATGTTGATAAATTGGTTGCAGAGAACATTCAACTAAAGGATAAAGTCGATACACTCACTGTTGAACTTAATGAACTGGATCAAGTCTCTCGAGTTGAGAATGTAGGAATATACGGTGTTCCCGAGAAAGAGAATGAAAACCTGCTCCTAATCATAAACAGAATAGGAGAACACATCAATCTACCGATTGAAGATAATATGATAGACTTCATTCATCGTGTTCCTAATGATAGTAAATCCGCTCCAAAGGACAAACCCAATAATATAATTGTATCTTTCATAAGTCGCAAATACCGTGAGTCAGTGCTAATGCCAGCAAAAGCTAAGAAGATGCAAGATGGTTCAGCTACTTCTGCCTTAGAGGTGACTGGTGTCTCAAAAAAACTTTCCATTAATGAACATCTCACATTAACAAATAAACTTCTACATAAAGAAACCAGGGAAGTAGCGAAAAATAAAAATTTCAAGTTCGTTTGGATAAAGAATGGTTCAATTTATGTGAGAAAAACTGAAAGTTCTCAAATTCTCATCATAAGAAGCCGCGAAATGCTGCAGAAATTGTACTAGACAACATACGGAATAAGGAACCGATAGAATATCCTGTATAAATGGCTGTCAATCTAAACATTTACTACCAAAACTGTAGAGGACTTCGTTCCAAAACTAACTAATTTTACCATTATGTTTCATCCTCAGACTTCAGTGTTATTTGTCTCACGGAGACATGGTTGAACTCAAGTGTTATATCAGCGGAACTTTTCAACACTAACTTTAATATATTCAGGCGAGATCGTTGTGAGAGTGGTTCCCTGCAATCAGATGATGGTGGAGTGCTTATAGCTTTGAAACAAGGGTTTCATGCAGCACCCCAGGTTAATCTCCAGTCTGAGGCTGGGGATCTGTGGATATCTCTGGACGCCAAAAATGGTAAAAAACTTTATATCTGCTGTATCCAGGCGACACTGTAGCCTATTACTCTTTTCTATCAAAATTACGAGAGAATCAACATATTTTTAACAATAACCCGGTCCTAATACTAGGCGACTTCAATTTCCCAACTGTCGAATGGGTTCCTGTGCCACTTGAACTTTACTTCGAACCCACAAATGTTGAACACAAGTTTTCTGAAATTATTGATATGTACTCCTTTTTGGAACTTATGCAATTCAATGGGATTCTCAATACGAATGGCAGAATATTGGATCTCGTGTTTTGCAATGATAGTGGTATCAAAAGTATCTCTCATGGTATAGACACTTTGGTTGGAGTCGATTCACATCATCCCCCACTCTAAATTGACTTCAAACTAATGAAATTCAAATACCTGAGAGATAAGGCACACAAGTAATTCAATTTCAATAAAGCAAATTACGAAATCATTAAATCTGAGCTAGCCGTTATAAACTGGTCCGATTGCTTTGTTGAAAAAAACGATAACGAAGCTGATGAAATCCTTAACGGGAAACTCACCAATATTATAACAAAAAATGTACCAACTTTTGTAATAAAAAGGGTTATCCATCTTATTTCAAGCCAGATACCGTACAACTTTTGAAAGAAAAAAATAAACTACATAAAAATTACAAATTCTATGGTAGGCTTCATCTCTATCAACTTTTTTCTCAACTGCGCAGGAACTCCAAACAATTGATTCATAGGGATTACACAAACTACATGAATACCATTGAAAATGAAATTCTTACTAACTCCAGAAGCTTTGGAAATACATAAACATAAAACGAAACCACACCACCATACCCCATTCTGTCTTTTTTGATGATAATCACATGACAATGGTCAAGATATTTGAATTTATTCTCTTCCTATTTCAAAGTGTATACACCTTGATCCACTTTGAATGCCCATCCACAGTTCGATGAAGACTGCTCAATGGATATTTCAGACAACATGTCTCCAACACGATCGATAATTTAAATATTACAAAGGCCCGGTCCGACAACATACCAGACTCATAAAAAAATTTAAGCTTAATCTAATACCACCTCTTCTTCACATTTTCAATTTGTCACTCCAAACTGGGGTGTTCCCGTGCAAATGGAAATCATCCACCATTATACCTCTCCTCAAAGGGGGCAACAGGAGCAACGTCAAGAATTATAGGCCAATTAGCAAACTCTGTATTTTCGGTAAAATGTTGGAGAAAATTGTTCATGAAAGAATTCTAAATATTACGAAGAATAAGATTATTTCCCAACAACATGGCTTCTTCCCCGGTAGATCCATTGATACTAACTTAATAGAATTTACAGATCACATTATAGAACAAATGGATGATCAATCGCAAGTGTTTACACAGACTTCAGCAAAGCCTTCGATAAACTCAACCATGCTTTTCTCATTGAAAGACTCGCTGAAGTCGGTGTGGGTTCGTATCTTCGCAAGTGGATTTGGTCTTATATCACTCATAGATCTCAAATCACAGAGATTAACGGTTACAAATCAGACCCTTTGTGGTAACCTCAGGGGTACCACAGGGAGTCATTTGATACCCTCACTCTTCATAATTTATATTAACCATATTGGCGAATGCTCCATAAATTCAAATTTTCTATTATATGCCGACGATCTTAAAGTTTTTCGTACTATAAAATATTCTGGCGATTGTGACAAACAACAAGATGATCTTGATTCATTCGTCGAAATATGCAAAAATTCTAGTTTAGTTTTGAACTATGATAAATGCCTCACAATAACCTTCACACGAAACAGGAATATAATCAACCATCAGCACATAATATATGATCATTCAATGAAATAAGTGAAAGAGATTCGTGATCTTGGAGTCATTATGGATTCTAAAACGATTTTTAAGACTCATATCGAAAAAATGGTCAACCACTGTAATCGTCTAGAGTCCAATTCTGAGAAAGTACTCCATGTTGTCTCTCACCGTTAGAAGAAGTATGTCCGACCTCCTAATGATCTACAAAATATTCAATAACCGTATTGATTGTTCGGAACTATCGTATAAAATATCCTTAAGTACACCCAACAGAGATTTGAGAAATCACGAAACTTTTAATACACCATTTAGAAAAACAAATTCAGGATTAAACTCTCCCATTTGTAGAATGGTGAGAACTTTTAATAGCCACTGTAATGACATCGCAATATTCAGGCTCTCATTTCTAAGGTTCAAAAACAACGTGAAATCCATGTTCTGCCTTCGTTTAACCTAATAATGATTATTTTCACTTCAATATACAGATAATATCTCATTTGAATTGTTCATATATTGTTCACATATATTGTCACTTTATTCATATTTGTTCATATTTGTTCAATTTTTCATATTTGTTCACATTTATTCATATTTGTTCATATTTATTCTATAATGCATCATTCATAATGTTTAACTAGTAAGTTATTTCAGTTCACTATTCGATTACTATTAGATTACCTACTTTGTAATAAATAAATAAATAGGTAGGGAGGTACCACAAATGTGAATTTTTTAAATAAAACATAAAACCAATATGAAAAGGCTACCTGCCAAAATCAGCAAGGGCCACCCCATCGCTCCTTCGGGAGGGCAATATGGTGGTTAAAAACTCCCCATACAGAAGCCGCAACTCCTTTCCTCCTCTACCCCCTCCTCCTCCATGGAAGAGGAGAAGCAAGAAGAGATTGTTTATTGTTGAGTTTTAAAATATCCACATGTTAATATCAAGCAATAAATGTTATTGGTGGATTGGTAGAGGCTAGTGTTATAAGATCCCATTGAGTTCCATCGTCGCGCTAGTCTATCTCCTACGCAGGATATCGCGTCTCCTGTGACAAGAAGTGCTTTCACGGAACCTCATGGAACGGTTGCCGTTACATGTGGTCGGCGGTCATCTCTGGTCGTTACTATGACAGTGGAGGCTTTATTCGTTGAGACCGGACATGCTTAGTATCGGTCCAGTGCCCATGTATCGCTAGGCACTGGCCCCGGTAGGGCCCAGTCTGCCCACATCTCCAACATTCACGGTTTCCTTCGACGGATTGGTGGGTGACTAAGCCGTTTTGGTTCATGAATGGATGACGGGCTGGGCTCCTAGGGGGCGGTGTGGCTAATTGAACGGTGAGTCTGAAGGTGGAGTCGATGGTATCCAGTGCTGGTAACTTGGCTTCAGAGGCCTAACTTGTTATACAAATTCAATATTATGTTGTTATTTCCAGTAGCAGCATAACTATTAATTTGTATGGGATCACGTCAGGTGTAGATTGATTACTAAATAGCTCATTACAAAAGAAGATCATACTTTAATGAAAAAATAGACACCACAATATCATCTTAAAATATCAGATTACACACTGCCATGGGACATATATTCATTCAGATCATAAAACTCACCCTGAACCAAAAAATGTTTTAGTTGCTTTTTGAAGTTATTAAATGACTTACAATCGCGTACATGTCCAGGTAGTCTGTTAAAAACATGCATACGAAGATTATCTGGTGAATTTTTCCCCACATTCAATCTATTAAAGGGGGTGTGTAAAAAATTATGGGAACGAGTGAGATGATGGTGAACATCACTATTCCTTAGATAATCCGCCTTGTTTAAAAATACAAACTTAGAGAGTTCATATACAAGAATACTGTACAGAGTCATAATTCCCAATTTTTTAAACTGATCCCTACAGGATGTAGTCGGGGATATACCTACTTTACACCTAATTATACGTTTTTGTGCAACAAAAATAGCGTGGGTGCTAGATGATGAACCCCAAAAGCGAATACCGTAATGGAGACGTGACGCAACATGTGCACCGTACACAGAGATGAGGCCGCTTAATGGCAGAACTCGCTTTAAACATCTTATCATAAAACAGAGGCTGTTTAGTTTAGAACGCAGCTGATCACAATGCTTATTCCAGGATAGATTCTGATCAAGAGTTAAGCCCAAGAATTTAGTGCTAGTAGCTCTACTCACACTCTTTCCCCCCACCTCAATAGTAAAGTCGAGATCTTGTTTATTCTGGGGTGTGTGAAACCGTAAATAAGAAGTCTTGTCAGAATTTAAATATAGGGAGTTCTGGCTGAACCAGTCAAAAAGCGACCTCAACCCAGAGTTACAGGCCGTATTGAGGACATCCCCATCGGAATTGGAGACAATGAAGGAAGAATCGTCCGCGTACAGCGAGACTGTCCAACCATCATGTATAATTGAACTGATGTCATTTATATAACAAATAAACAAAACAGGACCTAAGACAGACCCCTGCGGCACTCCTAGGTCAACACCTAAAGTATCGGATTTATACGACCTTCGACCCAGATTAGTGTCAAGGTGAGAAATTGAGACAAATTGTTGTCTTTGCACTAGGTAGCTTGAGAGCCAGCTCAGTGCTGGTCCCCTAACTCCGTATGCCTCCATCTTGACAAGCAGGAGTTGGTGGTCGACACAGTCGAACGCCCTGCTGATATCGCAGAATATTCCGGCAGGGCATTCGCCTGCCTCTAAATGGCACACCAACTCCTTGTAAAAATGCTGGATGGCGGTCATAGTAGACAACCCCGTTTGAAAACCGAACTGGTAGGGGGAGAGTATGTTATTTGTCTTCAAAAAAGATTCCAACCTGTTCAAGAAACAATATTCGAAAATCTTTGAGAATATAGATATTAGTGCCACAGGCCTATAATTTTCAACCCTGTATTTGTCTCCCTTTTTTAAAATTGGAATAATTTTGTTTATTTTCAATATGTCAGGAAATTGACCCTGTATAAATTTATAATGATAGTTAAAATAGGTGCAAGCTGTACAATTGTCCTACGAATAAGGAATCCTGATACTTCATCAAAGCCAGTGGATAATTTATTTTTGATTTTGTTATTTACGACTGAGATCAATTCACCTTCCGAGTATGGCGTCAAAAAAATGCTGTTTATATTCTGGTTAAGAGGGGGAAGTGGCTGCAGACCGTCCTTCTTTATTTTACTCACCACATCCACAGGTGCATTCTTAAAGTAGATATTGAAATTATTAGCTATATTTTGTGGATCGGTGCATTTATTGTCGTTACAAAGCAACTCAATATTGTTTATTTTAGATGTTTGGCCTGTTAGCTCCCTGACTACCCCCCAGACCTCTTTATTAGGATTTTTTGCTCTTAGAATACGGTTTTGGTAATAATCTTTTTTTGTGTTTTGAATTAAAGCGGAATGCTTGCGTTCAGCAACCTTATATTGCTCACTAAATTCAGGATGATGCTGTTTTAAATTAAAAAAATCCTTCAAAGCTAGACTTGACTCTCTGATTTCGCGATTAACCCAAGATTTCTTATTTTTGTCCACTCCTACTTTCTTAGCTGGAAAGTTAACTTCAAAATAGTACAAAAAAACCTGGTGAAATGTATTAAAAGCAGAGTTCAAGTCACTCATTCCCATAATTGACCCCCACCGCTCTTTCTCCAAATCTTCGCAAAAAGACGTAATATTTTCTTCATGAAAGAGTCTTCTGAAAGAAGAGTGTGCAACTGGCTTATCAAAAATCGCGTTGGAAATACAAGTTTTTACTGTTTTGTGATCTGAAATATCGTTATTCACAACTAGACACTCTACCTTCGTGACTGAGTAAACATGATCCAAAATATATGCGCCCCTGGTGGGTAGAAATATTATTAGACAGACTAAAGCTACTTAAATATCAAGTAAACTGAATAATCACGGAAGTCCCTATTCAAGTCTACATTAAAATCTCCGTTCAAAATTATCTCACGATTAGGCTTATGTACACATTCTGAAACTTGTGCAAGGTTACTACAAAAAGATACAAAATCACTACCCGGGGATCGGTAGCACGTCAGAATAGCAATATCCTTGGACCAAGATACGTCCTTCAGAGTTATTCCACAAATTTCAAATTCTTTTTCTATACATGATACTGGAAAATCAATCGGATTTGCTTGCAGGTCGTTTCGAACCCAGATACCAACCCCGCCCCCTTTATATGTGGTTCGACAAAACTTCGCTATATTGATAAAACCCTGTATATATATCAAAGAAATATTGTCAGGCGTGCACCATGTTTCGCTTAAGCACAAAATGTTTACGTCTGATACGTTCGATCCCTGCCTGTAATAGTTCATATTCTGTGGCCGCTTTTGCGAATTCACGGACGTCACTGGAGTCTGTGCTCTTGATTTGAAGATAAAACTCTGGGAGGAGGTTTTGGTATAGCCAGCACAATTTCTGGTCCTGGGAAATTCCTCCATGGCGGCAAATCAGGGTCTGCAGGTCGGTGATATACGACACCATATTTTCTCCTAGATAGCCGCTCCTTGGCCAATGCGGTAGTTGACCGGGAAGAAAAAATCCTGGAGAGTAGAAGTCTTTCCATCCCGTCCAGTATTCCCGGTTATTTCTAAGTCATAGTGCCGGCATTATATCTAGCAATTCGGACATGGCTTGCAAAAGGTGATCTGGTGCGATGCCTTGTGACTCTTATATTTCGTCTTAGTTTTCGAGGAAGACGGCGGAGTCAGATGCACCATCGAAAGCTATCCGCCAGTCTTTGATTCTGAGTGGAGCCATCCCTAAGCTCGTGGTCGGTCCTGGTGGTGGCTGGACAGTCTCTCAAGAGTGTTTCTGTGAGCACCTTACTGATGATAGAGCTCCCTATACTCCTCACAGTTGGTACTACGAGCGGCTGTGTGGTGGTTGACGACTCCTGTTTTCATGGAATTCTTCGAAAGTATAATGAATTTCATTCATTAGTAGCTGTTTGACAGCGTTCCTGAACTCATTATGTGTTGCCAACGATCAGGTGATTGAAAAAAAATTGGCATTGTACATGATTGATTTTTTTATTAACGTACCTAATTCTGGAAATTGGTAGCGAAACCGTGAGGTTACCGTTCCTTGTGTTGTATAGAGACGTGGAATCACCCTCCAGAATGATGAGAAGATACAGGTCAAAGTCAGTATTTTCTGTGCCATAAATAAGGGTTGACAGTGTTGTCTCAGTTCTGCTTTACAAACGTATCTCAAGGCCTCTTTGTAAAATGAACACAGAGTTCAAAAGCAATTGAGAACAATAGTGAGTCAATCAGAGTAAAATAGACTGTTCTTGCTGCAATGTATTCAATTCTGATGTAATGATTCTTACTGCAGAACAACCAGATGATAATTTCTGGCATAAATTTGTGAAATGACTTGGCTGATGAGTCAGTACTCAGCCCCCCGAAAATATATAATTCAGAAGTGCATCTGAAGGTCATAATACAGGTTTTTGAGATATTGAATGATAATTTATTCGCATCACACAACTTTTTAACTACCGAAATATCTTCGGCAACATAGTTACCAGTTCATTATCGTTGCTGCTATGTCAAAGTATTGTGGTATCATCTGCGAACACAGTGAACTTTTCTCTGATATCGATGCTCACTAGATCATTGATATATAATAGTAATAATAGTGGTCCAAGCACTGATTTTTGTGGGACTTCACACTTCACTTATTCAGACTTTAAATTTTCTTTGTTAAGCGAGACTACTTGGATACGCTCTGTTGAGTATGATTGGAACCATCCTAATATTACATCTCTGAAGCCATACATTTCTAATTTTTCAAGTAAAATCTTGTGATCAACGCAGTCGAAAGCTTTTGTAAGTTCGCAGAAAACTTCTGCTATTGCATCACCATCGTTGGTATTGTGATATATATATATTGTCCAGTAAAGCAAACAAGGCATCATTTGGGTTTTTGCTGTTTGAAAACCAAACTGATACCTGCTCAGAGTGTGATTATGAAGCAAAAATTAAAAATCTAATCATTTTTCAACTAACTTGGCCAGAGTTGGCAATAGTGAAATTGGTGTTTTTTTTGGGAGGTGGAAGAAATCCATTACTACAGACAAAGTGTGGGACTCCCTGACACAAGTTTACCCACTAAATATTCACCCTGTCGGTTGGTCAGGCTGTGTCCTTCGACGATATTTGGGCCCTCTGGCCCATTGTATCTTACCTAGTTCGATTTTTTCCACCATGTCGTATCCATGGTTCCCGATTAGGTGCAGCTTCGAGTTCCCTTCTAGCAACTGCATGTACTGCTGTGGCTACCTTGCGGTGCTGGAGGTTCATCTGGGCGGCTACTGTCGTTTGTTCAGCACCCTGAAGAGTCCTCTTCCGATTTCGTCTCGGAGAACGCTCGGAATCATAACCTCTTCAGTGTGCTGAAAGAAACCGAGAAGGCCAAGAGTTGTCCTCATTCCCCTTCGGTGTTTCGTCTCGTGGTCATTTGTTTCCCCGAGTGAGTGAGGAGAAAGGGGTTGGTCCGGCTCTGTGGTACCCCCTGATCTGGGCTAAGGCTGATTAATCCGAGATTTCGCCATGTTTTCCGGAGGTTCCGTTGCGGCACCGTTTGTTTTAAGACCCCGGTGTCATACATCCGTCACCACGGGGCCCACAGCTTGGACTTAGGTCTATTTGCTGGAGCCTCGTTAGTCAAGTCGCGGCGTCCACATGCAATACCAATGTCCACTCAACCGTTCCATCCGCTGCGCGGCTGCGGCCCGTTCACCCCATACCACGTAAAGGTTGAGGTTGGACTTTAAGGAGCGAAATCAGTGTTAGATTCGATACTATATCACAGTCTCCTCCTTCAAGTAATAGATCTATTATGGCTATCATAAGACAGTTCGGAAGCATTACACTTGAAAATGATTCATTGATTGCATCTGCTATAACAGTCCAGCATCATCTGGTAGATGGAGTAGAACATTAGCAGAGATCGCGTCCCATGCAGTCGTGTGTTCAATTTTAAATTATTTCTCAATTCATGTGGACTAGTGGGTAATAGAAAAAAAGAATCTTTCACAGATATATTTTTCAAGTAGGTGAGTGGGTGCTCTTGAGTTTGATATTCATAGATATGGTTTCGGAAATAGAACAGTAATAATCGTTCATTTCGTCTGCGGGTATATTGAGGGTGGTTTACTATTTTTCCCTCTGAGAATATTAATAATAGCCCAGCTCTCCTTACACATATTGTTGGAATTTTCAATTTTTTCCCAAAATATTGTTTTTGGCAGTTTTATGATTTTTCTATATATTCTCCAATAATTTGTGAAATATAACATAAAAGCTTCATGTTTCAGTGAGTATTTTCTTACCTGCTACAAATGTAAAAATAACGTAGTCAAATAAAATATCTATCTATATAATGAAGAGAGCGCAAGATTTTGCTGAATACTTTCATACCCTCAGTTATCAACTGTTTTTCTGTTTTGGTTTTGTTTTAGTCGAGGGGAATGCAGTAATGAAAGTATCACACATAGAAACATGAAATTCGGCCAATTAGTCAACATTCTTTAAGGTTTCCTCCCATCGTATAGTTGAACTCAAATATTTCAAAAGTCTTTTTGTAGTAGTAGTAGTAGTATTTATTTAACTATTTTCCATACATTTCTGTATAATTACAGCAAGTCAGAAAGAAAACGTTTGTATGAAGAGTCCATACTAATACAAACATTCATGACATATATAGAGTGAAATACAATTAAACACATATACACCCAGAGTTTAATATTTGAGGGTGTAGCGGAAATCACTTGTATCGAGGATAAGATCGATTTTTTTTAATTTTGGGGAAATTGAAATTGCGATTCTCTGAAGTGGAGTATAAACAGTGAGTTTGAAAAAAATATTCCATTCTACCCTTTAAAAGATTCTGGGGGAGATCTCTAAAGTAATCTGGACGTTTGTTATAAAGGTCAAGGTTCAGTGAATTCTTCCTAGATTTATTCAACCTATATCGTTGACATCTAAGAAGATTTCCACAACTTGTTGGGTAATTAAGGTGGTCTGAATTTTTGGCAAATGAATCTTTCTTGTTGAGGATTTCCAATACGGAATTATAAATGTAAACCGATGGAATAGTCATAATTTCCAGTTTTGTAAAAAGAGGTCGGCGCGAATCACGCCTATCGGCTCCTTTTAAAATCCTTATGGTTTTTTTTTGTAGAATGAAAGGTTTAGAAGAATGGGACGATGCCCCCATAAAATTATCGAGTAGCATATACGCGAGTGAAACAGTGAAAAATAAGCAATTTTTAAAGCTGTGAAACTTAGTATTGGTTTCAGTCTTCGGAGCATGAAAATTATACTTGATAATTTATTACATAAATAATGTATGTGACTGACCCAAGACAAATTGTCATCAATATGTACATCTAATAATTTCACTGCCAAACCTTGTGTGACTTCTTTATGTGAGGAGATGGTTGAAGATTGCGTCTTGGCTTGATTCAGATTCGATTTATTCGCTGTAAACCATTTATTGGCTCCAATTCTACCATCCATGGCTAGTTGTTCGTGAGTGTTGATATTATTGGCGGAGTTTATTATGGTTGTATCGTCAGCGAATAAGACAGATTTATGCGGAAGTAAAAAATGATGCAAATCGTCAACAGACTCTTGACGGACACTATTTTCAATGTTACCTGGGTCAGACATAATACCATCTATAGAAACAATATGAATCGAACACTTTTAGTGGAATACCTCTTATTCCATAGTGAAAGAGTTTGCTAATTAGTATCTCATGGGAAACACAGTCAAAAAATTTGGTTAGATCGCATAGCGTAAAACTAGTATGCTTACCTTCTTCAAGACCATCAACTGCGTCCGTTATAACTTGCAAGAGTGCTTTCATTGCTGAGCTACCACTTCCGAAACCAAATTGTGCATTATCAAATAATGCATTGTTTTCGGAGTATTTGTATAGAGGGTGTTTCAAGATTATTTCAATTGCTTTAGAGGGCGTAGGTATAATGGAAATGGGTCAAAAATTTTCCAAACAATCAACATTTCCTTTTTTTAGTGAAGGTAGAACTCAACAAATTTTGAGAGAATCAGGAAAAATACCAGAACTGAAACAATAATTTATGAGAGGAAGGGTAATTAGGTCGGCGTTTTCTTCAAATAACATACTGCTGAGTCCAAATATATATGTAGCTGGTGAATTCCCAAGGGATGTGATTAAATACTTGATCTTCAACAACTGCTTCAATGAAAAAGGAACAGCTAGGTGTTGGTAAATTTCTCATGAGATCTATGGGATTATAAGTTGACTCCAGAAGAACGGATATTATGTAATTAGCGATGTTGCAAAAATATTGATTGAACGCAGTGGGAGTCAAATTCTGGTCAATTTTTGTATTACCAAGACACTTGCTTCTTTTAAAATTCAGCAGTTTTCAGGAATCTTTCGAAAAATCGGTTGAATTTGATAGAAATAATTCATAAGATTTTTTCTTGGCCGTGGTTAACGCAGAAGAGTATTGTTTTTTCATAGTTGTGAAAACTGCCAGGTCAACAGGACAATTAGTTACTGCACATACAGTTTTTATTGCAGATAAGGTTTTGTTGAATATGCGTCTGTAATTTCTATAAAATTTTGATTTTTTTGAGCAGTTTAAAATTTAGAGTTTACAGCTTCATGGTCAGTCATACCACTATTAAGGACCTCAAAAGGCAAACAGGTAGTGTTTGAGTATACATAATCTGAAATGGAAGAGAAGTATTTCGACAACCGTGTTGGGGTTTGAACGTGCATTGTGAAGTTATAAGATTCTCACAAGTTGCGAATTAGGCAAGCTCTTGGATTCTTACTGTCAAAGTCAATGTTGAAATCACATGCCAACAAAATGTTTATGTTATGGGAGAACAAAGATAGAATACCCTCTAACCTTCCAAGAAAAATATTTTTATTGCATTGCGGTGGGCGATACATGCATATTATATATAAATGATTCTTTTTGCAATAATTGAAAACTCAAATTCTTCTCCAACTATTGAGTGATTGGCTAAAATCATAATGCCACCGTGAAAAAAAATATTTCTACCCATTTTTTTGATAAATACATATTGTGGTTTGAACAAAGGATGTTCTTCTGCCAGCCAGTGCTCTGTCAATAATAGTATATCCAGGGAGTAGTTGAAATCAAACGGTGGAAGTGACCGAGCGTGTTCGTGGACAAGGTCTACGTTGGGTTAGCTTTTTTGGCGCGTCCAATCTAACCTATAACGTCTCATTGGTCTGAGAGACAATGAAAAAAAACATAGTCGCTTATAGAAAAAACATTCCCGCTTCGTATTCGTCACTTGTCACTGAGTAGAAGGAAATATGGCTGCTTTGTATGTGTCACTTGTCATTGAGTTGAAAAAAAAACCATGACCACTTTGTATGTGCCACTTGTCATTGAGTAGAAAAAAAATGGCCGCTTTGTATGTGTCACTTGTCATTGGAAATAAAAAAAATGCCCGCTTGTATCGCTCTCCCACCCTGAGCTATTTCGACTGATAAAATATCTATTTTGGAAATCGTCATTTTCTGAAGAATGCAGATGAAAACTCAAAGAATTCGGTAGAGAATTATCCAAAGATATTGAATTTTACGAGGAAAAAGAAAACGTTGTGGAACAATTCAGCAAGTTGAGTGTGTGGAACTTGGAAAAACATAATATACTTCGAACAACATATCCATTCAACACTCAGCACATTCAACCCCCAATGGCTCATCTGAAGGGAAGTTTGCTGCTGCTCTCGGCAATTCCCAATAATATGCTTTATATCAATGCCCCCCATGGAGTTCAACATATAGCAGTTTGTTCTGATACGAAAGGGCTCAAACTTGAGTGCAATGAACCCAATTGGAAAATGATGAGTACTACTAAAGTGAACGACAACAAGTATTTTCAATAGCACTTCCAGAAGAAACGTGCAATTATAAACTCAAACTCATTTTTCAAGATCGAAATGAGCGGGATACTGAAAAATGGGAGTCTGTCAACCACCCAACATAAGTCTGCAGGCAATAGAGCAGTGAAGAAGATGCTTCATGAAATATTAATTATCTAGTGTATAATATTATCCTGTAAAATGATTGTTCTACTGAAAATTTTTGTAAAGACTAGAGAAAAATGCATTTTTCCAAATTGAATGAAACTCTTATAATAGTATTCACGACTTTCATTTGATACGATGGATATTTCATTATCTGTAGCACAGAAACAAGTAACGGTGCTTCCTGTCAATGTGATGATTCAGTTGTTTGTTTACATTTTTCGTTGTTATCGCTCTGTTATCCATCAGATGAAAAAACAATTATTATCATGATAATGTGCCTGTGAAAGTAACTGAATGTTTGCTTCAGTTGTTGTTATTGTATCGTTATCTTTCATTTGGAAAACCAATCATGAGAACTTGCAGATAACGCAATGTATTTCACATGTATTCATGCATTGTTTTTTCCAACTTATATTTACGCGAAAATTACTGATTTGTAACATTTGTAACAAGTTAAGTACGTGATCGAATGCCTAGGCTATTCAGTGAAGAGCGGTGTGGTGTTTTTTGGACCGCCTTGCTATTTCATATCTATTAATGTTTCAAGCAAAGATTATTCAGAAATTGTAATTTTGAATGGACACCAGAGTTCATAGTTTAATAAGGATGAAAGTTCAAACTTCCTAGCCAATAATAATTGCAAATCAAATAATCTTTCCTTCTGTGAAACAGTACAACAATGAAACAAATACGAAATGTTTACTAGTCTATTAACAAATAATATATATATAAGTTGACAATCAGTATATTCAAAAAATTCTGTATGTGCTATAATACAATTGAGTTTTCTTTACAAGGACATACAATTCCAAAAATATTGTTCATCTTTGCTGAACCTGTCGGTTTTATCGACGACAATGTACCTCTGGTTGAGTGGAGTAGTGTACCTCGTGGCTAGTCTTAGCGTAGTTGTGTGGCTCGCAATCAGGACATACCAATGGCTGCTGGGCGACCAATCAGGTTGAACAGATAATCATCAAATTCTCATCCGTGGAATGATTGTTCTCAGGAATATGACATAAAAAACAATATTGATGGTGTCAGAATTATATTTACTAATGAATTCAACTTCTTGAAATTTGAAATTTCTCAATACACTCTTCAACGCACGGTTGTTACAGATGAGTATAATCTCATTGAGAGATTGTCGCTTAAAATTACTCGAACATAGAAATCAGCCTGTGCTGAGATTTGTCATTAATATTCAATACTGAAATTGAAGAATCAAGATAAAATTTTGACATAGACAAAAATTAGTCTTTGCTCTATCACAAAAAAAAATATGAAAAGGTTGTTCTGATCTCGATCAGCCAAGACTATGTTCTATTGAAAATCAAAATCAGAATTCAGCACAATGAACTTTTATATCCAAAAATGACCTCAATTGCAATGGTATTTATAGGAAGTGTGTAAGAATTATTCTGACCTATCGTCAAATTCTACTTTTTGAAGTTTTCTGTATGATTGAAGAATATTTCAAACTCTAATGATTAGATATTTACATATATATGGTCGCTCCACTAAGGCCAGAAGCAAAAGTCACAGCTCTGTGATAAGTATCACCAAATCAGAAACTATCGAAGAAATACATATTTGAGAAACCCCTCTTTTCACCCCAATGAACCTTTGTCAGAGAAAGCTATGAACGCAGATGAGACCGAACACATATATCTTGATTCAATTTGATAACATTACATGTGATTTCAGCACTCACCCGTTTCACTGACTTCACCGAGATGACAAGGCTCCATTTTCTCAATTTCACCACATTTCCATTCAACTGATTCCTTCTATTCAACAGAGTGTGTCTTTCCCTGAACGACTGATTTACTCCAATCAGCCAAGATTGGTCATCCTGTTGAATGAATTCGCAGTATACTCTTAACAAAACATGTGAAATTCATAGTTCCATCTGAACTCATTAGAAAAATAAATATGGTACTGCACTGGAGTCGAATCGTCTGCTCGACCTAAATAACTTATCTGCTGTGGACTGACCAAGGATTAACGATGAATCATGATAACGAAATTATATGAAGAATCATTCTACGTTCTCGTAAGATGATATTTCCACATGACTTCTATATTTGAATGGCCAAAAATATTCCTACATACCTCGATATCACACTATAATTCACTGCTTTGAAATCACTTCCGCAGAAGAAAGGAAGATGCTCTAGTTCATCAGTTATTTGAACATAAACAAATTTTATTCCTTCACGCAATGGCTGTCGAGTTCAAAAAACACAAGCTGTCCCGTTCAAAGATAGAGAGACAAGGGCCTAGCATGGCTCGTCGCTTTCTTGAAAACCAAATTGCTACCTCTCCTACTTGCTGCCAAATGCTTTGCGTTCTTTTTCTCTCTGACTTCAATGACTGTTCACCGTTAGATGGCATTAAGATTGGCAATAGTGATTCTTAGATTGGAATTGATCAGATAACTTGAGCTACTCTATGTTATCTTGTATCTCTGAGCATATCACTACCCTGTGCGCGCTGTCCATGATGGTTGGGAGGAACATTATTTAAACAAGCCAGTCAGTTGAAGTGGACAGTTATTCATCAGTTCTTTTTCAAATACCAGTACTCTAGTTATCTTTGGAAGTAGCAGCAGCCGCAATACTTCCACACAGTGTCAGCGTTGTTAGTGCCCTCTTCCAGATCAAAAAAACTCGGTCCAATAATTTTTTCCAATGCTTTATTCTGTCGAGTTCAATTCTTTGTTCGAGTATTTGGCAAGTGCAATTCATTTAGAATGGTTTGAACACTCAAATAGCAGGGCAAGCTACATTATTTTCAAAAATTCCTGTGTTGGTGACTACTTTTTTATGGATAGTCATTTTCAAAATTTCAAAATTACGTGTGATCTTTTTGATTATTCCTCTTCCATATGGATCTGAATACTCTCAACAATACATCCCTTATTGAAGATAGACTACCCAGCATCAAGCTGAGTGAGCTAATTATTAATCAGTAGTTGCAGCTCGAGTGGTAAAGACCAAATTTGGGAAGACGATCCTGATAAAATTAGAGGACAACCCCATCTGGAGCAACTATCTTCAGTAAAATATTCCCTGATTTTCCGAGGCTTGATCAACACGGGAAAGCCTTATTGAGGTCGGTTATTTTTCATCCCGATCTGTAATGCCTCATCAAATTAATGATCCAAATAACAGTCACATCGGTTTTGGATTGAAACGTGTCCAAAACCTGAAATGGATAAATATAACCACTATATTCGAAAACGGAATTGAGTAGTAATAAACTCAATTCATAAAGAACCCAAAATTCTTTTCCAAGATGCATTTAGACTCTTCAGGTAAAAAATGTCTGAAATTGTAAGAGAAATATCCATGGCTAAAGTGAATACGACATTACAGGATTTTTAAAAATAAGGAAATAGTTGATCGCAAACATTTCAATACTCCAAATGGCATCATAGTTTCAGGGACTGACTTGGGTGCTTGGTACAATAAAAACGTAAATGTTACACTGAATGAAATGAGCGAATTTCAGCAACGCGATTCAGGGTGAACCTTGGGCAAAATTATTTCTTTGGAGGTAGCCAATCAATAAATATGGAATAGGAAACGGCTCGTCCTTCATCAAATTTTTTAAAAGCAAGCATGCATCAACATATCTTTTGTGCTTCTACTGGAGCGTTGTTAGTGCCATCTTCCAGCAAAAAAAATGCAGAATGTACTTCTTCATACCTTTATTACAGCACCGTTTAAAAAACAGAGGATGTCTCTTCACCAAATTGAAAAGTTTGAAAACCTGAACGATATTTTCGTGAATGTATACGTTTTGAAAATGAACAAAGTTAATGAGAAATCATTTCATGTTGTGGCACCTGCACAATTGACTTGGAAAAAACTTTTAAACAAAAAAATTAAACCGACGAAATACGGAACTGAAGAGTGAGAAATAAAATAAACCTTCTTAGTCTCAATAACTAAGCTTCTGAACTGATGTAAGTAACTAATTTTGAGTCGGCGCCAAACAAACAAGCAAATGAATAAGGTTAGGCGTGAAATGATGGCATCGAGTTGCGCGGTGACATTCTGATAATTCTTTTGAAGTAATTTAATGATCTTCGTTGATTGTTTTCGTTTGGCGCCGACTCAAAATTAGTTACTTACATTAGTTAAGGAGCTAAGTTATTGAGACAAAGAAGGTTTATTTCATGTTTTACTTTTCAGTTCCGTATTTCGTCGGTTTTATTTATTGTTAAAAAGTCTTTATTTTTCAATTTTTTGTGGCTGAAATCCACTAATAACTACCTACTTGTTTTTTGATGACTTCCAAAATACCTACTTACCCACCTTACTTCAACTATTACCAGTTGCATAGTATGATTATCTACTTTTACTATTTGTTGTAATATAAATTATTTTTGTTGTTCTGGTTAGTTCATTTCATTACTTTGTATATAACTCCATCCTCTCATAGAATATAATGATGACGGATGTAGGAGAACAAAAATAATGATAATAGCGATCTGTCATTGTCAACAACTCATGTGTGCCAATGTTCACAAGTGAAAAATCAATTATCCCCTATTTTTCTACCCGTAAGTGTGGATAATTCCATTTGAAATCCAAATATGATCAACTATATCTAATGAAAAAATAATCATCCGAATAGAAGAACCCAGTAAAAAGTAATGCCAGATAGAATCAGTTAACGGACCAGAATTCAGAGTGAGTGATCAATATCCTTCATTTTACTACCCTCAGGGGTGGATTTCATCTTTTAAATCCAAATGGGACCAACTTCGAAGTACACCCTATCCACTGAAAGAATTATCGGAATCGGACGTCTCAGTGAAAAGTTATGCGTGGTCATTCATAAAAAAAATATACGCGTCGACTAGAGAACCTCCTCCTTTTTGGTTTCGTCAGTTAAAAAAGCAGCTGTCAGGTCAGTTTGCTGACTAATTAAAATAAATATTTTCCAAAACTAAATCATTATGACGCTCCGCCAGTTGATGATGGAAATATCGAGATTAAGTATCATTATTGGTGGATTGAAAACATGCCGCGATCATTATCAAGTCGATTGAATAACAGAATAAAATATTTTGCGATAGATGTTTCAATTATTTCTAGTGTAGAAAAAATTATCTGATCATATGTGTATTCTGAAAAAGTGAGATTTGTAATCATGTTGAGAAGCAAAAATGCCCCTTCATAATTTAGGCTGACTTTGAATCAGTACTTGAAAATTGTAAACATAATATGACCGATAAAACGTAGAAATATCAGAAACATAAAGCATTCAGTGCAGGCTACTACCTGAAATATTCTTACGATGACAACCTTTCTTGCTTCGATAGCTATCGATAGAAGGATTGCATGCAACGATTTGCGAATTAATTGTCTGACATTGCCAAATTTGTAGAATCAAAATTCAGGAATATCGTACCAATGATCGTTAGACCAAATACTTGTAATGCATTGGTACATTGTCGAGTTGTGTTGTACGTCTCGGATTTCATCTGCTATGGTCATTTTTGGGATGTGTAGGGTATCTCATGATGGGAGTTGGTTTGGAAGAAGTTTTTTCTACTATATATGCTCCATTATCCGTGGACAAAATGCTGCATGGGCACGCTTTTGCCAGAGCAGTGCGGGGTCATTTCGTTATTGAAAATTCCTCGTCAAACATGATATTAGACGGAGTCGAACTCTCGGAGAAAGAGCAGAAATGCCTTTGCACCCTCACGTCAGATTTACGTATCCGAGCCTCCCCCATTGAATTCTTTGAATCAAAACAAATCACTCGAATCAGTGGCTATCAAATTTGGAAAAGCGATGGACAGGATCAGCAATAATGAATCCACTGTAATGCTATGGATCCAATACTTCAAAATGGTAAATTTGATAAAATATTATATCTATGCAGAGGGGTCTAGCGATGTCTCTGCTCACCTGAACTGCTGTGAGCAAATGATACCCCATTTTCACGCTGCTGGACACTTCCCATATGCCAAGTCTTGCCACTTTCATGTACAGAATCTGGAAAGCCTATCTACTCTATTGACACCAGAGGAGTACGAAAACTTCGTGAACGAAGGCTACTTCATTATGAGAAGGAATGACCAGTCCTGGGGATGACTGCAACTTGAGACATATGTGCTTTACTCGAATAATATTGGGGTGTTTTGTTTTTATCAAGTGAACAGCTCAAGGATTTTGGAGGAGCTTGCCGTCGAGACGCAAGTGATACTGGCAAGCTTACACAATAGTTTGATAATCACCCTTCTTCTCTTAGGACCGGGAAAATCATGTCAATAGCGACAGGAGTCTTGGGAGATGACGAACTCATGTCAATATGAGGTTCTAATTGGCAAACGAGCAATGGCAAAAATGGATAACTTACCATTCGCAAATATCAAGCTGTCACGGAAAGATCGCGCACTTCCTCTTTTCTCAATGGATTCGACAATCAAAAATTGACAATGAAAAAGTTGTCGTGCATCCTTTCTTGCTATTTCAGCGAATATTCATTACCAAGGAATCGGACGAGGATTTGAAGAATTATATGCAATATGAGAGTCAGCGCTATACACACTGTTCGAGCAAATTGATAAGGACGTTGATTTAACTACCTTCAAATTTGTTGTTGATGGGAGATGTCGAGTCCACAAAGTTGTTTGGCAGAAAAAAACAACTGTATCAACCATTTGTGATGTTGAAGTTAGATTTCTGAGGACTCATTATCATGGGAGAGGTTATACAGTAGTTTTTGATGGGTATACTGACACTTCAGTGAGCACAAAAACAGCTGAACAGAGTTGACGATAGCGGCTCAGGTGATGTGTGGACATCAAGAGGATTCCCTTTCCAACATTCATAATATGAGTCAGCTGATAAACCTGCTGATGATGCAGATGCATAGAAATGGAATAAATGCGCTCCAAACTTCAGGTGATGCTGACGTTGATGTTGTGAAAACAGCTATCAACAAATTCCTTGGTTGGTGTAATTGGAGATGACGTCGACTCAGCTGTTCTCTTGTTAGCAAAAACCTCAACTGATCACGATATTCTGCTGGTGAAACCTGAAAAAGAAAGGTCAAGACAAGTGTATATTCCTGCAGCTGCAGCAGGAATTGAAAATGAAGGACAATGCCCATTTATTATTCTTACATGCATTCACAGGCTGTGACACCACATCCGCAGCGTATCGCAAGAGTAAAGTGGGTTTTGTCAAGAAGTCCAAAATCATTCAACGTGCAGCTGAGGTATTTGCCAGCGGTTCTTCATCCCTGACTCCATTGAGACAGCTGGGATCATGAGTACTCTCTCAACTTTTCCTCCAACTTAAGGAACTGTCGAGGAGCATACATTTCGGACGAACCACCAAGTACACCTGTGGTTGAGAAAAGAACCTAATGGTGAGGCGCCGAGTTGGGGTTGGAAGAGGAGGAATGACCAACTAGTTCCGAAACTCTCAGAGTTGGATGCTGCCCCTGACGAAATCGTGAAGATGATATTTTGCCGATGCACGAAAGGATATGACAGCGGCAGGAAGAAGGTGACAACGATGACATCCATACTCTACCAATCTCTTTGGACGACGTCTCCACTGCTGACGAAGATGAATAAGCCTCAGGAAAATAACTCCATGTGAATACTTTCATTATATGATTCGTAATATAAAAATTAAAGTTAAAATTACAAAAAAGTGTTGTGTTTCAATTGCAATTACCTTTTTTCCATTGTGTTGTTATTAGTGTATTATTATTATATTGAGATAAATTGACCAAAATTTATATCAAATTAAGTGCTACACAATTTCGTTTCTGACAATTTTTCTGAGAAACGATCGTGGGAGGCACTAGAAGTAAAAGTTTGACAAAAAGGGTTAGGTAAAAATGGATTTGTTGAGAATTATCGTTTTTCAATAAAGCATACTAAAACTGTTGAACAAATATGTGTGATTTTATTTGGAATTCGATAGGCTTCCATTTCTATTTGAAACATTTTTCTCTACAGTGCATTGTTTCCGAGATATGAGCGAAAAAAAAATGGGACCTTTCCACCCCCTTCCGCCTTCAGCTCACCTTCCAGGAGCGGGAAATTTCAGTATGTTCGCCTACTAACTACTCCTAACAAAGTCCCGAAGTCAAAAATTATCGCATATTCCATGCACTCTACACCCCTCTTTTCAGCACTCATTGATTGGACTAACCATGTTTTATGAATGATATGAATTTTTCCTTCGTTAGACGTTTGTCTTTTTCCTGATACAATTCCCATATGAACATGTGACAATCGTAACCACTCATATATGACATATTATTGGAATGAAAGTGGTAACCAGAAATTCAAATTACATGCAGAATGTGCAGCTGGGTATATTTTCCCCCGTAAGATGGCAGTGAACTCAGACCTTTACATCACCTTCTAAAAAAGGTTTTCCACATATGCCACAGATGGTGGCATTATGATATTATCTTTTCTCTTCAGGCAGGTTGTTTATGCATTGGTTTCACATACCTCAAATGCCGATTGTATATATTTTTCAATTCGCTTTGTAAAAACTTTCGCAGCTCTATTCGACAGAAATTTTGATAATATATCGTCGGAAAAAACTAAAATAGATAAGCGAATGAGTATACTTCGTGTTGAAAGGTTCTCTTTGTGTGTGGGAGATCGGGATTCGGTTCACTCATTAGAATAGGTTCCAGTACAGATTCAAAATCGGCATACACAACAAAAGGCTCTTTCATTTGTCTTTTGAAATGTTCAAACATCAATGTATTACCGGCCACCATCATTCCAAATTAATTGTTTCTCAAATCAGTTCGCGGTATTGTTGTAGACACGTGATTACAATTATGCATCTGGCGACGCAGAAGTAATCGCTCATTTGAAAAATACAATGAACACTCATCACAAAAAATGTGTTCATGTGCTGAAATCTGACTAGACACCAATCTTTTATCCATCAATAATGCTATGTGCATACCATTACCCATATGGACACATTAATTCGTCTCGTGTGCTAATGTTCTAGGTGGGAATCGATTTGACAATAGGGTATTGTCACATTCCTAAATTCATATATAAACAATGGCACAGGTGGCGAGAAGTCATCATCACTGTTATTGAGAAATTGAACATTCGAAATATTTACTATTTACTTCACTTTTGTCGAAACTGATTTTGACAGTTGTCTATTTTTTGGTGTTGACTTGTGAAATGATTTGAATGAAATATCGATTAGAAAAGAGTGAATTCAATATATTTTCACAATCACAATTGTCCAATTTCACTCGTTTCGTTGATGGCGAAGCGGATTATCACTACGAGTATAAGATCAACCCCAATTACAAGAATACATCATTCAAACTTGCTGTCGATAGTCGAGAAGAAACTAATACAAACACGCACTCACATTTTTCTTATGTATCGGAGTGAACACTTTATTTGGTTTCACCCACTTGACGTTGGTGAGCTGCAAGAAGGTGTGATACTTCCTACAGGAACGTCAGAGTGGCCTCAAGCTTTTTTCATGGCTTCCATCTTCAATTTATTGCCTTTATTACCAGGACATTTTTCTGTTAGCTTCCATGATGAAAACTCAAATAAAATGGTGATCAGACATTTAATGAACGGTTGCTGCTTGGTTAGGCTTGTCGCAACTGGTCTTTGGTCAGTCCACGTTTTGAAGTCGATTCACACACCAGTGACATGACAGTAGCGTGACCAATCCGTGATTCACTAGCCGTGATCTCATATTGATTTCTATTCACAATGGTCAGTATTTCATGCGTGGTGTGGCAGTGCACAAGACGAAGATAACGAAGAGGATAGCTTCTTAATTATTGCTCTGATTTCAACTGGAGCAGAAGAAGAACAATAGGCTTGCAGTTGGAAACACTGTTGGAGAATCTCAATAATTGTACATGTCACATTACAACATTCATATGTAAACAATGACACAGGTGGTGAGAAGTCATCATCACTGTTAATGAGAAATTGAACATTCAATATATTTACTATTCACTTCACTTTTGTCAGGACTGATTTCGACAATTCTCGATTTTTTTATGTTGCCTTGTAAAATGATTTGAATGAAATATCGATTAGAAAAGAGTGAATTCAATATTTTTTCACATCATAATTGTCCAATTTCACCCGTTTCGTTGAAGGCAACTTTGACTATCACTACGAGTATAAGATTCACCACAAATACAAGAATACATCATTGAAACTTGCTGTCGATAGTCGAGAAGAAACTAATACAAACACGCACTCACATTTCTTTTATGTATCGGAGTGGACGCAGCGAAGGTCACACTTCATTTGGTTTCACCCACTTGACGTTGGTGAGCTTCAAGCAGGTGTGATACTTCCTACAGGAACGTCATAGTAGACTCCAGCATTTTTCATGGCTTCAATCTTCAATCTACTGCCTTTATTACCAGGTCATTTTTCTGTTAGCTTCCGTGATGAAAACTCAAATGAAAAGGCGATCAGACATTTAATGAAGGGTTGCTAGTTGGTTAGACTTGTCGCAATTGGTGTTTGGCTAGCCCACGTTTTGAAGTCGATTCATACACCAGTGTCGTGACAGTAGCGTGACCAATCCGTGATTCACCAGCCGTGATCTCATATTGATTTCTATTCACAATGGTCAGTGTTTCGTGCGTGGTGTGGCAGTGCACAGGACGAATATAACAAAGAGGGTAGCTACTTAATTATTGCTCAGATTTCAACTGGAGCAGAAGAAGAACAAGTGAAATGAAAAAAAAACAGAATAGAGAACAGAGGGTCCTCTTGAACTCTGTTGCCATGAATTTTTGAGTTGACAGATCATACCAGAGTGGTAAGTTGCGCACTACCTCAAGAACTTCTTGGTCATTCATGTTTCTGATAGAGAGAAAAATACATGAAAACTGCAGAATTCAATACAAGAAAACTCCAAAATCTGGTAGTAACACGGACGTGAAGAGAGAAAAAATCGTCCGCAAGTAATCAGAGGTGATGGCGAGAGCACTATCACGATCACGTGCCGGGCGAGTATGGACAACTCCGTTGAAATTTGTGGAAGAATATTTTCAACTTTTTGTGAATCGACTTTTGAGGGTCCCATCCATGCTTTCGATAAATCTCTTAGACAATACTCACAGGCTTGATTT
The DNA here is from genome assembly GCA_018342105.1 of Gonioctena quinquepunctata. Taxonomy (NCBI): domain Eukaryota; kingdom Metazoa; phylum Arthropoda; class Insecta; order Coleoptera; family Chrysomelidae; genus Gonioctena; species Gonioctena quinquepunctata. Next base: position 69,222 of record JAFIRS010004786.1, read on the forward strand.
TCTGAATTTTTCTTGAAATCGCGTTATATCTCACCACGAACTTATTTCGATCACATATTCATAATTGAACCTTTGTCACCAATAATCGTCTCACATGACATTTCCCTAAAGCCAAAAATAAGTTAGATTTAAAAAAATGACTTTAAAAGACAATTTTATTTCAGAAGGAACTTTTAGTACATAAAATACAACTCAATTGTTCAAAGTCTAGTGACAAAAAGATTGAGAGAATGCTCTTCTCCTGGTTTTATTGGAGTCGGTGAGGTCTAGTTTCTGCTGACTCTTGCTGGAATCGTGGGATTCTGCAAAATGGTTAAATGGTTAAAAGGTTAAATCATTCACAACTTACCAAAACTTTCGAAGTCTCCGAAACCATCCGGAGTTCTATGCCGGCACTAAGGAAAATTAGGAGGGCAAAAAAGGAAAAAAGGAAATTGCCTATGATTTACACAATTTGGACACTATCACGAATAAATTGTTTTTTTTATTGCTATTGTCAAGAGAATCAATTCCTGCTCGCAGGAAAACATAAATAATATTGCCACTTCGCTGCACATTGCGCTAGAAAAACTTAACTTATACCCAAGAATACGGAACATACCCCACACCCTGAATACCCCTGGTTTTCAGCTCCACTCGGCTTCCGAATGATTCTAATCTGATTTAACTGAGATACTATGGTCTGCTCAACCATAGGTACATGTTCATATAAAAAAAACTATTCTAGAAACTAATTATTCCCAAAAAACCCGATAAATGAAAAAAACAAAAACCCATATTTACCCCACAAATATTATACAATCAACGCCGGGAACTACTGCTTCGGGAGAGGACAAACCTTGACGACTGGTCTTAACAAAGTTCCCCTATCAGTTCGGACCGTTACGGTTCTAACAATGCCATCCTTCCCGGGATGGACATATGATCGTCATCGTTTCCAATGGTCCTGAAAAATTCTGTCAATTAATTGGGAACGATCCAAGCGACCTATTACGACAGTAGTGACATCTTCAGCCGGTAGACTATTCAGAGGGGCAAGAGTTAAAAAATGGGCGGGTGCCAGAGGATCTCCTGATAGCTGACATAATGGTCTCGAATTGAACAGAGCTTCTATTTGAGCAAGCGTTGAAAACTCCTCATAGGTGAGTAATTGTCCCCCAATTACTCGGAAAAGGTGAGTTTTAACCGCCTTCAGATAACTCTTACAATCCACCCATATAGGGGGCATTTCCAGGATTAATTTTCCACAAAACATCTTGCACAGATAATTCAGTTTTTAAGGAGCTTTGGACTCTTCCAAATTAATTAGACCGTCGAGTTTCGACAGGATCTTTTTGGCCCCGATAAAATTACTCTCTCTGTCAGAGAATAAAACATTGCAAGGTCCCGACAGGCCAAGAAACGTTTGAAAGCTTGCAAAAAATGTTGAGTCGATAGGGAACTAACCAGTTCTGAATGAACCGCTTTGACACTCATACATACAAATAAACAAACGTATGCCTTGAACGCCTGTGAACCCCTCTTTATTCCCAAAGTGATTTTGAATGGTCCGAAATAATCAACCCCGTATGTAGAAATACCTTCGCCTGTCTCACTCTTTGAATAGGTGAATCTGCCATCATCGAGTACAATTCTGTAGGTTTTAGCCTAAAACAATGATTACAATCATGAATCCGAGCTCTCATAGTGTTTCTACCCGCCAAAATCCAATACTTTTGCCGCAAATGAGGACCCGTGTGACAATGGAGTTTATGATAATAAGCTATCAATTTATTGATGGAGGGAGTATAATCGGATGTTTTTTATCAAAATCTAAATGAGAGTGAGATAAGTTGAGTAAGAACAAGGTTCAACCCACGCAATTTGGAGGAGCTCTGTTGGAAATGTTTCCTTTGTATCGTTTCGATCAGAACTATTTCTGCCTCCCAAAGATCCGCCGCCGATATATTTTTATAAATTTGGAGAATTTTAGAGAATAGAAATTTATGAACTATGGTCCGCAAACTCAACATCCAGGAAGAACTCTTCATCCCTAATCCATACAAAGGAATAATGTCCTCATCTTCTCCAACAATGGAAACCGCTTCAGCCGGAGGAGGGGACCCTTCGCCCCGCTTCCAATCTGTCACCGGCCAATTTTCTTCGGCCAACTGGAGCCACGACGGACCTGAAAGCCAACAGGGGTGATTTAACAATTGAATGGGCGTTAATCCTCTGGAAAGACAATCAGCCGGATTTGTTTCTCCTGCAACATGACGCCAAAGCGCAGTCGGCAACTGTTCCCAAATGTGGTGCATTCGATTAGCCACGAAAATTCCCTTGGACTCTCGCGAATTCAACCATTGAATGACCGTTGTAGAATCCGAAAAGGCATGAATCTTCGAAATGACAACTCTATTTCTGTAAGCAATAATCACATGTTTAACCAATGTTGACACCAGAACGGCGGCACACAGCTCCAACCAAATAATGGAAACCAGATTGAAGGGAGAAACCTTGGATTTTGCACAAATCAAATTGACTCTTACGTCACCGATGGATGTTGTCGAACGCAAATGTACTACCGCCCCATATCCTTCTTGGCTAGCGTCTCCGAATGCCAAGACCATAACTAGGTTGCCAGCTTCTGCCCCTAGATACCGAGGAACCTGAAAATGATTCAACTACGACCATTTCAATCTCACCTCATCCCAAGTCTTGGATATTTCCCTCGGAGGTTCATCATCCCAACCTAACTTCAACCGCCATAACTCCTTGACAAATAGTTTCAAATAAAATATGAAAGGTCTGATCAAGCCGATTGGGTCATTACAACGAGCAATAGATGACAATATTTTCTGTTTAGTTCCTCGGGGCTCAGGAACCGATAATTCAAAGCACAGCATATCCGATTGAGGTTTTCATTGGTGCCCCGGAATTTTGGTATCTGTTTGGAACGGTACCACTTTTGACAATTGTTTTCCGGGAGGAATTTCCCTCAGCAAGGAATCTGAATTCGTCGACCATTTCGTTAAATCAAACCCACCCGCCGCAAAAAGCTGTCGTGATTCCTGATACAAACACATATCTTCCGACTCTGAAGACACGCTAGAAACTAAATCATCAATATATAAATCTCTAAGACCGAAGAGGTTAGGGAAACCGATTTATCTCCCTCCTCCACAAGTTTTTTAATAGTTCTCAATGCCAAATAAGGAGAAGACTTAACCCGAAAAGCCACCAGTGTGACCCCATGGGTTTTTATTTCAATCAAAACGCCATAATTAGCGCTGAAACTCACAATGTTCGTCTTTCATATTAATCTGGCGATGAAGTTGAAGCTCATTAGCCGTCATGGCTATTTTAAATGATCTCAAGTTTATTAACAATGTAACTATATCCGTTTGTAGCTTTGGACGAATTTTTCGTTACTTCCTTATACATAATCAATTTCTCATAACTATTCCGGTTATCTTACGGTGGAACGGGTCAGTAGTCACGGTCGATCGTGAACTATAGGACAGCGCCATCATTATCGTGTTTGAACTCGTGATCATGAGTTCGTATTCTGTCAAGTTGGACGAGTTTTGTTTTCGTGGTAATGTTGTCGGGCAGTTGTTTCTTTTTTATAAGTGTTTTTATAATAGGAAAGAAAACCGAGAATGAAAAACAGGTGAACTATGATTTCGTCGAACCGAAAGGATGATCGTTCTCTTTCTTGATTTGAACGTCGAGATAGGCAGGTGGACTGAGTGAATTGATTTTGGTAGGTACGATCTATGGGTTAAATAAGTTTCACTGCTGGAGTTTAGTTGAGTAATATTATTCTCTTTATCTTGCAATTAATGATGTAGCTGATTAGCATTCTCTTCTTTTTCCTTATGCTTGTAATATTAGAATTCTTGGATATACCGCATGGTCATTTTTGAAGGTTAAATATAAATACTTCGGCCATTTTGGCAGAGCATTCATAGTACATATTGTGGATAACGTAACATCTGTTCCGAATATTGGGAACTGATTTTTTTTTCATTGGAAATCAGTTCTACGCTTTTGCATTTTTTAGGTACCAGGTAATTGGTAATTTCTAATGGACTAGAGCTTACTTACCTCACACGACCAGTGGATTGTTCCGAGGATTCCGAATTCCGATTGAAGTGAAGGGCGTATTTGACTCTTCTGGGACAGTTTGGAGTGACTAATAGGGCGGCTCTCTGGTAAGCAATTTTCTTTATTTCATAACTACATGTTTATGAGAATAATTTTCTTTTCTCTTGAGAAAGAATTGCTTATGGAGAGAGTTGTATCTCTGGCCTAACTGGTCTCAGAACACTCGATTCAATATATGCCTCAAGCGTAAAGTTGATTTCCGTTTAATAAATTTCTTATATCCATTACTCCATTCAATTCCCAGTGGAGCTTGTTTGAGTTTTGATCGTTGCAGAGTCAATTCACTTCAGTTACTACCTTGTCGCCAAGAGCAGGGAGATTCACAAATTTTTTTGAGAATTATCTGTTTTATCGATTCGAAAAGGGAATTGCCGCCCTATTTCAAAATTATCTTTATCTAAGAGAGTTGTGCCCACTGAAAGACGTGAGGTCTCCCTCTTCGGTTTATCTTTGGAAATTCTTCAATAAAAAGAATTATTTCACTTTATCTTTATCTAAGAGAGTCGTGCTCACTGAAAGACGGGTGTCTCTCTCTTCTTATCTTGGCTGAAGAGTATACTTTTACTCTGACTATTATCTTGGTTCAGAAACCCTATTTTTTGCTTACTAAAGTATTTTGGTTATAACGCTATATTTTCCTTTGGCACTTGCTTTAAAATAGTATATTTTTGTACTGGCAACCTTTAAATGTTTTGCTTTAAAATAGTAGATTTTTTCTCTGGCAATTTTATAGTATTTTGCTTTAAAATCCTATATTTTTTCTCTGGTAAAATTTCAAGGAAATTTTTATATTTCTTTTGGAATACATTTCCTCATTAAATTTTTTTACCCTTTTGGTACATAGAATCACCTTATCAAAACTTACTTGTTTCAAAATTTAACTGAATTTGAACATAACGTTTTGGGTGAGGTTTGTTTTGTTTGGTTTTAAATTTTGTTCATTTTTGATATAATTTCAAATTATTGAAATTAACTTGTAAATTTAAATCCAGAATAGCAGATTGAATTGCAATTTATTATCTTTGTTCTTTCACTGTAACATTCCAGTCTTTTATATAGACTGAGATTTTTATTGT
>JAFIRS010004787.1:0-74425 GCA_018342105.1 Gonioctena quinquepunctata
GGAAAGTGGAAAGTGAAAGTGTGAAAGTTGAAAGTGAAAGTGTGAAAGTGAAAGTGAAAGGGAAAGTGAAAGTGAAAGTGAAAGTGAAAGAGTGAAAGTGTGAAAGTGAAAGTGTGAAAGTGAAAGTGTGAAAGTGAAAGTGTGAAAGTGAAAGTGTGAAAGTGAAAGTGTGAAAGTGAAAGTGTGAAAGTGAAAGTGTGAAAGTGAAAGTGTGAAAGTGAAAGTGTGAAAGTGAAAGTGTGAAAGTGAAAGTGTGAAAGTGAAAGTGTGAAAGTGAAAGTGGAAAGTGAAAGTGTGAAAGTGAAAGTGTGAAGAAGTGAAAGTGTGAAAGTGAAAGTGTGAAAGTGAAAGTGTGAAAGTGAAAGTGTGAAAGTGAAAGTGTGAAAGTGAAAGTGTGAAAGTGAAAGGGAAAAGTGAAAGTGTGAAAGTGAAAGTGTGAAAGGTGTGAAAGTGAAAGTGTGAAAGTGAAAGTGTGAAAGTGAAAGTGTGGAAAGTGAAAGTGTGAAAGGTGAATGTGAAAGTGAATGTGGAAAGTGAAAGTGTGAAAGTGAAAGTGTGAAAGTGAAAGTGTGAAAGTGAAAGTGTGAAAGTGAAAGTGTGAAAGTGAAAGTGTGAAAGTGAATAAAATACGTATTTTTCAATCAATCTTAAAAAAATGTTTTTAATATAAAGCCTCAAAACCTGTATCTTGACACACATTACCATAACATTAGTTTTATTCCCAAGGCACTCTATGTTTTTTTTCTTTGTCAATAACGGCGAAAGTTTATTAAGCAATTTTTGTTTTCAAATTTCTCTACACCACTGGGTTTGCAGTCGTTATAAATGGAAACCATCAAAATTTCATAAAAAAATATTGGTTAACAATGAAGTTACAACAACTTTAATTTTGGAAACAAAATATTTGATTATAATTTTAATTTAGATTAAAGACATATTTGAAATCTGGGAACACTCCCGATATAAAGTAGAACACCAGTGAACTTTTACAGTGAAAATCCGAAGTCATTAGCCAATTCCGTTCTACAGTTATATCTTCTGAAATTATGGTAATGTGAGCGATTTGTGGTGGAAGCGATTTTGTAATAAAAATCTGACTACGCCACTGGATTTGTGAATTACATTCCCTTAAAATCATTTATTCAAGTGAAGGTTATAAGTGTATTCTAAAATAACAGAATATTAAAAATTCATTTTCAAGTTATGCAGTAGTACATTCTTCTATAGCCGATAAAAACGAAATAAACAGAAACAAGTATTTATTCGACAATAAAATGCCATCAAGCAAAAACTGGAACTAAAATAAGCATTAATGTATAACTAAATATTCAACTTCTTGTGGCTTCCACCAAACCTCCTCTCTTATTTGTTGAGGTGTAATTTCGGCACAAGCTTGTCATATTTTTTACATGAGTTCAGCTCGATTCTTTGGTCTCGTTTTGTGTACTTTTTGTGTCAAATACCCCATAGAAAAAAGTCTAGTTTTGTTAGATCAGGCGATCTAAGTGGTCATTCAATTAAGTCACTACCTCGTCCTATCCAATGATTTGGGAACTGATCATTTAGCCACTGTTTTGCAATCCTAGAATTGTGAACGGGACAGCCGTCGAGCTGTATGTAAATTTACTCTCCCGCAAGTGGAATAAAAATTCCAACAAAAATTGCCCGTTCATGTTTTTATCAAAAAATATGGACCCATTATTCTATCTTTTACTATACCACACCAAACGTTAACTTTTTCGGAATATTGACTTTTACAATTCATGACCCAATGCGGATTTTTCAATAGCCCAATACTGAGCATTTTGCGATGATACTACACCATTGGTGCTGAAAGAAGCTTCATCACTAAACATTATGTGGTTCAAAAAATTTCTTGTATTCAGGTACTCGCCTTGTGCCCACAAACAAAATTCCAAACGTCTCACTTCATCACCTTCCTTTAAAGTGTGAAGAAATTTAGTTTTCTGACATCGCCGAATATTCTCTCTCGGTAAGTTTAAATCCAAACTACCGACTCGTAAGCTTTTGTTTGGGTGGTTTGTAAAATAATCTACAACGACACGCTCCTTTAAATTTCTTCTTCGGTGATTAATTGTCAAAATATGTTTGGTTAGTGCACCAGTTTCTTTGAATGTTCTGTTGATTTTGCTAACGGTGCTTCTGTCAATGGGAAGTCGATTTGGATGTCTGTGATTAAAAATCCTAGCTACTTCTCTTTCACTATGATAATTATCCTCAGAAATTCTAACAATTCCAATTCTTTCTTCTAATGATAATTGTAGAGCCATTATTAATTGCACGTATCTAACAACTATTATTTTATTTATGATTCGCTGTCAGAATCACAGCCAACTATTGATTTAGTACAATACCTATACCTAATGTATTTGTTCCGCTTTCCTCAAATTATTGATACCTTCTCTAAAAGCTTGTTTCAGTTGAGTTTTGCCGAATTCAAGGAGAACAATTTTTGTTGTGCTTTCTGTTTTATTATTGAATAAATGATTTTGATACTTTAAAACTTGTTTCTGTTCATTTCGATTTTATCGGCTATGGAAGAATGTACTGCTGCATAACTTGAAAATTAATTTTTAATTTTCTGTTATTTTCGAATACACTTATAACCTACACTCAAATACATGATTTAAAGGGAATATAATTTACAAATCCAGTGGCGTAGTCAGATTTTTATTACAAAATCGCTTCCACCACAAATTGCTCACATTACCATACTTTCAGGAGTTATAACTATAGAACGGAATGAGCTATTGACTTCGGATTTTCACTGTACAAGTTCACTGGTGATCTACTTTGTATAGTCAGTGTTGCCACATTTCAAATATGTCTATAATCTAAATAAAAAATGGATTCAAATATTTTATTTCCAAAATTAAAGTTGTTCTAACTTCGTTGTTAACCAAAATTTCGATGTTTTTATTTATAACGACTACAAATTCAGGGGTAGTCAAATTTAAAATGAAAATTGTCTATTGAACTTTTACCGTATTTAACAAAGAAAAAATATCATAGAGTGCCTTGGTAATTAACTCATTAACGCCTAAATTTTCAAATTTGACTTTGAAACGTTATTATTTGTTTTTATTGATTTCCTTCAACTCAATGGGTATCAAAATAAGGTCCATATGGTCCCGCTAGGCGCTCTCCTGGTTGAATTATTTCACGATAAAAAAAAATCCTTGTTTTAAATGTTTTTATTCCAATATACATTGCAGAATCAAGCACTTGCTACAGTAAAAAGCACCATATATCTATAAGCATTGGAAATCTTCCAAAATACGTATGCAATGTCGAACTTGGTATTCATTACACATTGTTCTAACTTTTCGGAACAATTTGAGGCAGCACATCGCTTTCTCCTGCCCTCTGGAACTGGAATTAGGCAATAATCAAGCCTATCCTGTCTCATGTTAGTATACACACGTAGCTCTCCACCCGCAGGAGTAGATGGTCTACCACTCTGACTCGGAGGATTCTTGATTCTTGTCAGATATTATTGAAATTGTAATAAATAAATTAAGTGAATCAGGATCTGGGCTCCATATGGAATCTGTCCGTTCGCCTTCATTGTCTGAAGCTTATGGTATATCTCGTGCACCTAGAAGTGTGTTTCTTCTAAAATAACAAAAATCTAAATTCATTTCAGTTCAGCGCCTAGCGGTTCCATATGAGACCACTAATATTTACACACCAATATAAACAAAAGTTAAATTTTTATAGTAATTTCGAAAAGTAATATCAAGAATATATACTTTTTAGCAAGTTTCAACAACAATTATAATTGGGTGATAATTCCGAGAATATATTTGAATCTACTTACCGTAATTGGAACCCGCAATGTTCATCCATTGCACAATTGCACTAAAAAGAAACTCCGCCACAACCAGCTAATTCTCAAAATACACATAAACACTGCTTCGGTGTACTTTTTAGTATCTTATCTATCATATTAACGCAACCTGTATTGATACAGATTGTTCTTGTCCATGCCTGTACCTAATAGTTAGGAAGGGGTTAGGTGGGTCCATATGGGCCCGGTAGGCGCTAATGGGCTAAACTAAAGTTATTAAAATTTTTGTCAAGATACAGTTTTTAATGATTAATATTAAAAATGAGTTTTTTTGAGATTGATTGAAAACTGCGTATTCTACAGAGGTGGTTCCATTTTAAATGGGTCACACACGGATAAGTGGTTCCGATACAACAAACTGACCCTAAGTTTAGATGAGATTGTAATTGATAGACATCTGAGATGGGATTTACAAATACAAAATTTAGTCAGAAAGTTAAGAGGACTTCTTTACAAAATTAAATACCTGAAAGACTTTCTAGACATTAATCACCTAAAAGATTTATACCATGCTTTAGTACAGTCTTAGTTGTCTTACGGAATCATAGGATGGGGAGGTATGAACGACAGTTATCTGGAGAAGTTGAATGTCATACAACGATGGTTACTCAAAATAATATTCGGAAAAATCCCAACTTATTCAAGTGACACTCTATTCGAAGATGTCAACAGATTTGAGACAATTGTACTGCCTAAATGTATATGTCAATGTGGAAAAAAATTTAATTCGCATCAAATTGAGCGACCATAAATACTATACCAGAAAAAAATATAAATTACCAAGGCCCAAAAAACCATATAGTCTACTCGACAAGTTGGAAATGGTCTAAAATAGAGATACTGCTCTTAGAATTATGTATGATAGCTCATTGGATCCGAAATAACGCCTAGAAAAATGTGCCAAAAGTGTGTATTTGCACATAAAAAATTGCAAAAGTTATAAACAATTGAAGATGAAAAAAAATGGCATTTTGTTTTTTGCCAATATTTCATAAACTATTGATATTTTAGAAATAAAAAAAAAAAGATTCTGAAAGAAGAGGAAATTTTCAATGGAAAACTACGAACTCCCGGAACTCTATCTCCATTATTTATAATTTCAATTCAACGCTGATAATGGGTCTCCGAGCGACATTTTTAGGTTGCGCGCGCGTCGTCAAAAGCGAGTACGACACATTAATTAATTTATTTAAGGTATTAAATATTTATTCTTTTAATTTGAAAAATCATGGTGTATTCGGAACACTATAAATAATTTATTTCCGTTGGAAATTTCACTCAACAAGTTGAACGATTGTTAACTAACAAAATTTTCCCGAACTTCTATCTCAATTGTAAATGGAAAAAATGTTTAAATAATTGTCGTAAAAATGTTTCGCTCCGTAGAGTCTTTCTCATATACATACTCAACAAGATCACGCCATGAAAGTTGGAAAAATATTCATACTTTGTTTATAATAATTTTTGTACTTGAACAAAAACAAAAAATCCAAGTAATGTTGTTAAAAAAAAATTTTTTTCTCAATCATTTTTTTTAATTGATTTGCAAAAAAAATTTTCCCGCTATTTGTTGATAAATTTTTTATAAATTTTTTTATTATTTCAATATTTTTGAAAAAAATTTTTTTTACAACTTCATTATATTATAAATATTATGATTTTTGAAAAAAAAAGTCCTTTATAACAATTTTTAAATGTTTATAGTTGTTTTTTTATGTTTCTATTGTTCAAATAATCAGTTAGTTTTTTTTTTAAAAATCATAATTGACAGTCCCCTATGGAGTAACAGAAAAAATTTTTTTTAACAATTCCATTGTTTATTAACTTACCAATTTTTATAAACTAATTTATAACTTTGTTACATTTTTTTTCTGAAACTTCTAAGATTTACAGAAACAACCATATATAACAAAATGTAGAAAATATTTTTCCCAATTTTTCCCAATTCCAATTCCAAAGTACAATAAAAAATTGGAAAAAAAAATTTTCACACTTTGTTTTATATGGTTGTTTTCGTTAATTTTTAGGAGTTTCAGAAAAAAAATCTAACAAAGTTGAAAATTTTTTTAAAACAAATTGGTAAGTTAATAAATAATGGAATTATTGTTAAAAAAAATAGTTTTCGTTACTTTATAGAGGACTGTCAATTATGATTCTGAAAAAAAAATTATTTCTCAATTGATTATTTAAACAATAGAAATATAAAGAAAACGATTATAAACAACTAAAAATTGTTATTGAGGAAACATTTTTTTCTCAAAAATCATAATATTTGTAATAAAATGAAGTTGTGAAAAAATGTTTTTCAAAAATATTGAAATAATCAATTTGTTTATAGAAAATGTATCAAAAAGGAATTTTTTTTTAAAAATCTTGTATTTATAAAAAAAAATAATATGATGGTTGGGAAAAAAAATTTTTTTTAACAACATTACTTGGATTTTTTAATTATTGTTCAAGTTCAAAAATTATTATAAACAAAGTATGAATATTTTTCTAACTTTTATGACGTGATCTTGTTGAGTATGTTTATAAGAGAGGCTCTACGGAGCGAAACATTGTTACAACAATTATTTAAACATTTTTTTTCCATTTACAATTAAAACAGATGTTCGAGAAAATTTTGTTAGTTAACAATCGTTAACTTGTTGGAAAATTAATTTTAAGTAAAATTTTCAACAGGAATAAATAATTTATAGTGTTCCGAATACACCATAATTTTTTCAAATTAAACCATTTTCAGCGTTAAATTAAAATTATAAATAATGGAGATAGAGTTCTGGAAGTTCGAAGTATTTTATTGGGAATTTCCTTTCCTTTCAGATTTTTGTTTTGAAATTTCTTAAATATTAATAGTTTATGAAATATTGACAAAAAACGAAATGTCATTTTTTTTTCATCTTCAATTGTTTATAACTTTTGCAATTTTTCATGTGCTGATACACGCTTTCGGCATATTTCACTAGGCGTTATTTCGGATCCAATGATCCATTACACATAATTTTAAGAGCAGTATCTCTATTTTAGACCATTTTCAACTTGTCGAGTAGACTAATAGGCATCAGTGCTCAGATTACCTGGCACCTCGACTTCACAATAAGTCGGATTCCTAAAAAAATTATAATCCAACCATATACAGAAGGAAAACAAAAACTTGTATTCCCTCTATTGGAAAATGAACCAAATTATTCACCGACTATGAGATGGGGAGTGTGAAAAATCAAGCGGAAAGCCCAAATATAACAACTACCCGAATACACCAAAAACGACACCTACCAAAATGTGACAAATTGTTTTTTTAACCGCTTTTACCAAGAATTGTGCGCCCCTGCTCTGAGTAATGGCCGAACTCTCGGAGAAAAATTCCGTAACTCCTCGGGAAGTTTTCGAATATTTTCCAATTTTATCAAGTCGGTGTCAAACAACATATTCCGTTCGAAAATTATCTTCAACTTTCGATAGGGGATGCCAGGCACGTTTCATACACTGAGATATCGGATAATTTCATTCAATAAATCTAACAAACGGACGACAAACTATCTAGTTATACATTGGAATATGTAGAGTTCCGGACCAATTTATCGATGCTGTTTGAGAAGTTTTGATGAAGTTGCGTGATTTTTTATGTTTGATGGTTCAAACAAACGCTTGTAACATTATGATTTACGATTTCGAATAAAATAAGTTTGCGCTATATTCTTCCAACATAAAGTAGAATAATTGGTAGAATATAAAACTTTGATACTGGAAACGTAGATGACATATTTCGTGAAATGCTCCAACAATTGTGATATATGGATATTGTTTCATAGAAATACTCTTGAAGAAATAAGGATCGAAATATTTAAAGGAAATGTGTTATTTGGTACATATTTGATGCATCATATGAAGTAGGTATGTTGGTTTATAGAGTGATTCATTTTCTGAAGTTATCGCCAAATGCAGGAAAAAAATTTAACGACCATAATCAGCATGAAAAACATGGTCGTTTTCTCATCTGAGGTATTTCGTATTTCAAAAGTATCAGTTGGATATATATCAACAATAAGGTCTGTGGGAAATAATGTTCACATTTATCCACCACTATACTACTTTCCACGCTGTTTTTTCTATGTTAAATAATAATAGCCCTATTCATTTATAGAAAAGAAACTTTTTAACAAAAAATTAAACCGACGAAATAAAGGAACTGAGAAGTAAAAAATAAAATAAACCTTCTTAGTCTCAGTAACTAAGCTCCTAAACTAATGAAAGTAAATAGTTTTGAGTCGGCGCCAAACAAACAAGCAAATGAATTAGGTAAGGCGTAAAATGATGGCATCGAGTTGCGCGGTGACATTCTGATAATTTTTTTGAAGTAATTCAATGATGTTTGTTGATTGTTCATTAGGCGCCGACTCAAAATTAGTTACTTACATTATTTTAGGAGCTTAGTTACTGAGACTAAGAAGGTTTATTTTATTTTTTACTTTTCAGTTCCGTATTTCTCGGTTTAATTTTTTGTTAAAAAGTTTTTATTTTTCAATTTCTTGTGGCTAAAATCTATTAATTACCACCTACTTGTTTTCTGATTACTTCCAAAATATTTACTAACCCACCTTACCTCAACTATTACCAGTTAAATAATATGATTATCTACTTTTACTATTTGTTGTAATATAAATTATTTTTGTTGTTCTGGTTAGTTTATTTCATTACTCTGTATATAATTCCATTATCTCCTAGAATATAATGATTTTGACGGATGTGGAACAAAAATAATGTCAGTAGCGATCTGTCATTGTCAACTACGTATGTGTGTGCCAATGTTCACAAGTGAAAAATCAATTATGCCCTATTTTTCCACCCGTAAGTGTATATAATTCCATTCCAAATCCAGAAATAAGGTATACCCTATCTATTAAAATAAGAATCATCCAAATCGAAGAACCCAGTACCAAGTTATGCCTGATAGAATCGTTTAACGGACCAGAATTCAGAGGGTGGGTGATCAATATCCTTCATTTTGCTACCCGTAGGGGTGGATTTCATTTCTTAAATTCGAATAGGACCACCTTCGAAGTACATTCTATTCACTGAAAAAAGATTATCGGAGTCAGTTACCTCAGTAAAAAGTTATGCGTGATCATACATAAAAAAAATATACGCGTCTACTAGAGAACCTCCTCCTTTTTGGTTTCGTCGGTTAAAAAAGAATCTGCTGAGGAAGGTATTGTAACATAAAAACGAATTTCAATGAATACATCGCTAGTTTTTTGGAGATATTTCCTAGGTTTGCTGTTTCGGCATATTTATTCTAGAGTTTTATCAGTGTATATTTTTAGTGAATTGAGAACTTCAATGATATCCTGATTCCGAATTGAACCCCAACCCCCTTTCGTATGGATGACTTACAAAAAAATAATATTTGCTGGTGATTTTAATTTGGATTTCCCGACATGTTCTTTGAATTTCTCAAATTTGTCTGATTTATTCACTTTCTCTGAATAAGATCACAAAAATTAGCCGGAGAAGTACTACTTGCATTGATAACATGATTACGAATCTTGATATAGAACAATTAAGCTGAGAGCGGACTGCAGAGAACCTGGCCAATCGAATAACACATAATAAAATGTTTTTGAAGTGTTAGTACTGACAGCATACATGAGAAAAATAAATGATTGCCTGGGAAAAAGTGGTGCATATGTTTTTTATGGCATTCAATCAGAAAGAGCCACCATACAATGTAGCAACAGATTGGTAATAGTTTCATCATAAATTAACTTCCGAGTAGTCCAGCAGTCTAAGGAGATGTATCACGAAAAGGAGCGTGGGTGAGCCTGGGTTCAAAGTCCAGCTCAGATAGCTTTGTTTTTATTTTTCATTTCAAAATTGAAAAATGATTTGTTTGGGGCAAATATCCGTCCCAAAACAAATCATTTCTCATGTCTGAGAGTTGGCTGCAGAAAACCTGCCGTTGTTGCAGCGCGGCTTTACGCGAAAAGATATCCCAACAGACGACATCCCACTCGTCATTATTTTCCAAAAATGGAACAAAAACTTCAGAATGAGGCCGAAGATGGTAATCGAAACCAATTCATTGTGAATGAGGATAAAGAAGTTGACGTACTGTTGGTAGTTCAAGCAGAGAACACCACTTCGTGAGAGAAATTGCTCTGGCTTGTGAAATCAGAGTTCCATCCGTATAGAGAATCCTACAAAAATACAAGTACCGTACATTTGAATAGCAATTAAACCAACACCTGTACCCAAATGACCAAGCTAGGAGATTGGAATATTTTTTTGTTGTTTTTTTTTTTTTTTTATGTTCTGGTTCCCACGAAAAGGGATATCCTGTAATGTTCAGAGAACATCGTGGGAACCAAGGGAAAGAAGGTAGGAGTTGGTGTTCTTCTTAAATTTCTGAAGGTTGTATGCCTCGGGGAACACCTCCTAGGCAATGAGTTCCAAAGCCTCGCAGTTCGTTGGATGAACGAGTCTTTGGAAAGTGATGTTCTGCAGGTCTCCAAAGTGACCACGAAGGGGTGTGATGACTGAACTTGACGGGTTAATCTCGAAGAGACTGCCAAAGCAGGAACGATTGTTGATATTTCAGAAGAGCATCGCCCATGAAAATATCTATAAAATAGAGACAAATCGCCAACTTTTCTACGGTGTTCCAGACAAGTGAGCGAGTTTGTAAGCGAGGCATCACCGACGAGACAAATTGCCCTTTTTTGGACAGAATTCAATAGCCTCAGGATATGTTTAGGTGCCGCACTCCAAATATGGGAACAGTATTCCAGGACAGGTCGGATCTGTGCCTTATAGATCATAAGCAGCTGACTGGGGTGGAATAGCTCTTGGCACGAAACAAAACCAAGTTTTGGGATGCACGTTTGGCAATGGACCTCACGTGATTTTCCCAGGAAAGGTTATTGCTGATAGTAATACCAAGCATCGATATGGATGACTTCAGTGGTATGGTTACTCCTGACAAAGTTATGTTAGGCACAGTGAGATCGGCTTTTCTAGAGAAAAGACATGCTTGTGTTTTGTTTGCATTGAATTCTACCAAGTTATTAGATCCCCATTCGAGAATTGTTGCTAAGTCCATATTTATATTATTAACATTTCTTCCTCGTTCATTTCTGGTTTCTCGGGCTGATATAGGGGCCCTGGAAAGAAAGCGGTATGGAGGGTACTATCATCGGCAAAGCTGTGTACTGGACATGAAGTTGCTTTCAACAGGTCGTTGATGTGAAGTAGAAATAGTGTTGGTGCGAGAATAGATCCTTCGGAACACCAGCATTTATGAGTAGAGTGTCAGATGAAACTCCATCGACCACTACATGGAGAGACCTGTTTGAGAGAAAACTAGCAAGCAGAGAACACAGCTGAGGGGCAAGCCATAAGACGGAAGCTTGGCGAGGAGTCCCTGGTGCCAAACTCGATCGAACGCCTTGGAGATATCTAATGCCACAGCTAAAGTTTCTCCATACTTTTCAATAGATAGCTGCCATATATGTGAGACGTAAGCGAGCAGGTCACCAGTTGATCTCTGATGGCGGAAGCCATATTGCCTATCGTTGACAATTCCTGAGTCTTCCAGATATTTCATGAGCTCGATGTTGATGGCTTTTTCCATGACCTTTGAAATAATAGATAGCAGTGCGATAGGTCTGTAGTTGCTAGGTAGGGCCTTTTTGCCTTTTTTAGGGACTGGCTGTACTCTTGCAATTTTCCAATTGGACGGAAATACCCCCAAATTGTAAGAGTGGTTGAACAACTTGCAAAGAACAGGTGTTAGTTCGGGGGCACATTTCTTGAGAACAATCGGCGGGATTCCGTCAGATCCTCAGGCTTTGTTGGTGTTGAGACCCAGCAAAATCTTTCTGATAGTACGTTGGCGAAGGGTGATCTCGGGCATGTGACTGTCAATAGGTGTAATGTTCGGGGGTTGTTTTCCCGATGAATCCAGAGTGGAATTTCCAGCAAATAGGTGCGCAAAGATATTGGCTTTTTCCTGAGCAGTCGTTGCTAGTGTTCCATCTTCTTTGGTTAGGGGAGGAAATGAGCTGGAAGTGAAGTTTCTTCCCACAGCTTTGGCGAAAGACCAAAATGAACGGGATCCGTTAGGACATTCAACAAGTTTTGATCTTATTTTGGCATTGTGGGCGTCTTTTGAGCATTCTATTGTCTCTTTGCTCAGGGCCCGGATTTTTTAGCCATCGATGGTATGCTGCCTGTTTGGAAGCCACAGCTCTAGAGCAGTTTCTGTTAAACCAGGTCTTATCGGATGATGTTCTTCTTTCGGTATTCGGTATGTAAGTTTGCATCCCCAACATGATGATTTCAGAAATTGTCTCAGCACATCGTGTTGGATCTACTGAAGAGAAACAAACTCTCTTCCATGGAAACGCTGAGAAAAACATACGAAGACCTTCCCAGTCGGCCGAATTGTAATGCCACATGAGACGGGGTGGTATTGTGCAGCTCGATGGTAAATGGAAAGAGCATGTTGTGGATATGAGGGTGTGATCAGAGTTTCCAAGTGGGGCACAAACTTCTATTCTATACGGGTCAGGATTGGTGGTGAGGAAAAGATCTAGTGTATTGGCAGACTGGTTGTTGACATCAGGGATGCGGGTTGGTAGCTCGACCAGTTGTTCTAGACCATGAGTGATGGCGAAGGCTTCGGCTTGACGACCTGCATCATCTGTTTTGTTAGAGAATTTGAGCCAGGCAGCGTTATGTACATTAAAGTCTCCCATGATTATGGTTTCAGCTGTTGGATGGTTCTCCTGAATGTAGTCCAGTTTGAGTGATAAGAACTCAAAGAGGTCGTTATATGAAGGTTCATTAGGTGATAGGTAAAGGCAGCAGAGGAACTTAGTCAGTTTGGTATCAGATAGCTTGAACCACATCACATCAAAGTCTTTCGGTTCCAAACTCTCTTCACGCTGGCATGAAAGGTTAGCCTTAGCGTAAAGGCAGACTCCACCTTTGAACCTGAATCGAGAATGGAGTTCGTAACCAGGACAAAGCATATGGACCTTGTTGGTGGACGAGTTTACTTGTGTTTCTGTTAGAGCCAGAATATCCGGTTTTTTCGTCTGTAGGTGATGGTGGACGTCATTGATGTTCTTGTTGAGTCCGCGGATGTTGCAAAAATTAATTTTTAATGTTGAGTCCCCTCGAGTACCTCTCGCCCGGAAATCCGAATGGAGAGGTATTTTGCTTCCGGAGTGTTTTACTCTAGGAGACTTCATCATTATTACTATTTAGATGTACCTGAAAATAAAGGAGGAATTGGGGAAAAGGAAAGAGGGAGACCGGAAAGTATCGACCGAACACTGAAACATGGAATGATCCATTTCACAGCACACAAAGTCGATATGGTGGTATTTCACCGGGCGATGAGACCATCTTCCACCTACGGTTATCCTTTTAGTCGCCTCATACGACAGGCAGGATTTACCATGGGGCTATTCTAAAGCCGACCCCATACAGTATGCAATTTAAGAATTAGTTATTCAGTTGAAACTCGATTCACAAATTTGGGCATGTTTAACAGAAACCACAAAAGATATTGGGCTCAATTGTTGGATGGGAATAATGGGAGAAATAATGTTGGGACCACTATTCTTTGATGACCATCTAAATGGTGAAAGATACTTGAATTTTTCACGAAATGAAATTGAAAATTTTATGGATAATGTACCCTTAGCAAACACAAAATTGGATTGGTACAAATGGACCGATTGAATGGCCTCCAAGGTAAAATTTAGTTTATATAATTTTAAGCTTTTCAATGTGTTTTTTTTTAGTAGATCACCGGACTTCAGACATTTTCCTATAGTACCCCATCAGCTACATGAGAGGAATTAGAAGTTGAAGAACGAGCAGCTATTAAATAGAACTATAGTAGAGCAACTAAAAATGTGAGGGCATTAACAGAAAAAGTAAAACTTTGCCAAGATCAGCATGGTGGTCATTTTGAACATTTAGGACAATTAATTCATTAGATTTTATAGTCATATTTTAGCAAGTTTTTCAACCGACGAAATAAAGAAGGAGGAGGTTCTCTAGTCAACGCGTATATTCTTTTAATGTATGATCACGCATAACTTTTCACAGAGCAGTTCCATTCCGATGATCATTTTTTCATTGGATAGGGTTTAATTCGAAGTTGGTCCCATTGAAAATCCATCCCCATGGGTAGCGAATTGGAGGATATCGATCGTTCATCCTCTGAATTTTAGTGCGTTAACCGATTCTATCAGGCATAACTTTGTAGTGGGTTCTCCGATTTGGAAGATTCTTTTTTTATTAGATAGGGTATACCTCATAGTTGATAATATTTTGATGGAACCTCCATGGGTAGAAGGATAGAGGATGATTGGTTTTACACTTGTAAACATTGGCACACATATGTAGTTAACATTGACAGATCCTACTAGATCCGTCACAATAATAACGTTTCATGAAAGGATGAAATTATATACAGAGTGATGAAATCAACTGACCAGAACTTTCAAAAATAATTCATATTATATAAAAATAAATAGTTGAAGTAGATAAACATATTAATTCAAAAGTTAATAGTTGAAGTAAGCTAGGTAAGTACCAGTATTTTGAAAGTCAAAAATTAAGTAGGAGTAATTATAGATTTCAGCCACAAAAATTAAAAAAAACATATTAAAAAAAAACCGACGAAAAAATTAACAGAAAAGTAAGAAATAAAATTAACCTTCTTAGTCTTAATGATGATTAAGCTCCTAAACTAATGTGAGTAACTAATTTTGAGTCGACGCCAAACAAACTATCAATGATGGCAACGAGATGCACAGCAGCGTTTTGATTACTTCTTCAGAGTAATATAATGATTTTCGATAATTTTTTGTTCGGCGCCGACTCAAAATTAGTTACTAACATCAGTTTAGAAGTTCAATTATCATTAAGACTAAGAAGGTTTATTGAATTTTCTGCTTTTCAGTTGATTTTTTCGTCGGTTTAATTTTTGTTATAAAATACCGAGTTATAGGTATTTACGTTACATTCGTAGTGATAATTACATAAGGTATCTTACGATTTATTTTGTCACTTTGTCCAATTAATTCGACATCATTATGCATTGTCATTATGGTCGTTATCAATTCCATTTTTATGTTATTACGTTTATTCAAAATATCAATTGTGTGGTATCAAATTGTTCGTAATAAGATGCCCATTCCGGATATGCTAATGAGCCCGTTTTGATCTTTCTTAAAAGATTGAGTAAACATCACAATTACAAGATTGTAAACTCTAAGTGAATCAGTAAATCGAAAGAAAAGTAAAACTCGATCGAAACTATTTTTTCCTAGCAACTAGATTGAAAATCGAAAAATGAAAATTTCAGGATGATAAATGCCAAAAAGTGACAAATGGGGTATCATTGTACTCACAATGTGATTCCCTATTGAATAGTAAAAATATACAGGTGTCCCATTTAAAATAAGAAATTAAGGATCATTTCGGTCAAACCTGTGTGATATAAAAACTGAATACGTAAAAAAGCATATCATGTACTATATCAACACACCAAATTTCACTTGTTTATCTGTGTAAACAAAAAAGTTATAGTGGTGAGCAATTTTTGAGGAACACCCGGTATGAGTTGAGATCATAGGAAAATACATTCAATAATTGATTCATAACAGGGTCTCTTCCCAATATTCCTTGCTTGAAACGATTTGGAATTTGGCCTTCCAATAACAACTCGCACAGTTTCCCCATATAACAGTAAACAAAGGGGATCTCGTTTTACAAAAAACAGCAATTTGGCTGGGGATGAGAAATACCCGATATTACAACCTTGGTGAAAAGGCATCAGGAAAGTGAAAGCAAGTTTCCGAGGGACCGAACAAAAAATTCGCCTCTTCAGAAACGTCGGCACTTCACTCGACAAAGAAATATTGGATGGCTCGTACACAAGAGTCGTAAGTCATGCCTTTAATCCGTACATTTATAATATTTAGACAGACAGAGCAGCCTTGTTGCGAAGGAGAGTTCTTTATGTTGTCTGTCAGCAAAAGTTTGATTCCATACACGTAGTGTGTTTGAGCTTGAAATGAAGAGAAACGGAATGTAATGACGGAAACAATGTTTATTCAAGCAAGCGTAAATGTGTTCGGTATATAGGGCGTTAACTAACTTACTGTACCACCGTTAACAGTTGATAGTACATAAATTTTTGTTATCCGCTGGATTATGACGACAAAAGTCGATAGCCTCCCCACTCATACTGTTCCGACTGCGCGGTGGCTAGATATTCTCCTTTATTTCTCGATTTATATGGAATAGTTAGATTATGACTAAATCGACAATGTGTTGTTTGAATTTACGTATTGCCCTCAGAACTTGAATCCAAACCCAGAACGCGGCCCTCTCAAGTAAACGAATATAATTTTTAGCGCTATGTTCGGCTAGTGAAAACCCACAAAATTCGCATTTTGCCAAATTGAACACCACACACACCCGAAATCATGTTCATATCGCACGTAAAACTACCATTATCTAATATTTTCTATGAAACACATCATTGTGAGATATGTTATTGTTACTGTTTTTATAGATTCTTGCGATTACAAAAAAGTGGAGTGTCGCGTCATACAACAAAAGAGGAAATATATACTGTATTGTGTTGAGGAAAGACATTAATTTTCTGTGGAGCTTCGTGTTTCACCATTGCTACAATTGGCTACACTTGGCTGCAAACGAAAGGACTCATTTTCACGAGGTTTCCAGCCTCACCTTGGACAGACCTGTGTTTTCTTGACAATATTGTGATGTCATTGAATTGCATGTTGTTGACATATTTGTCCATTTCTCCTGAGACCAATATTAAATATTAAATTGGCTACACTAACCTCAAATTACATAATGAAAAATTTGTCTGTGCCAATCAGTGCATCGTTTATCACTTTTATGACCGACAATTCTGGATTTGAGAGTTTGACTGGTCTGACCTACATAATTAATATCACAAGAACTGCAAGGAATGCTGTACACAGAAATATATTTCAAGCTCGGCAGAGTAAAGAATATTTTCTCTGAAAAAGCAGACCTGACTGAATACCCACAAAATTACCATAATATGCATTTTGGTACAATTCGATACGGAGTTCCTCAAGGATCGGTGGACAGGACAATCTTGTTTTTGGTGTACCCAATGACCAGTCTTACATCACAACTAATGGACTCTTCACTATATTAGCAGATTAATTCAGTCATCTTATGGCATACTAATAGTATTGATACAATAAAAAAATCTTGTGGAACTAACTTACTTTCAATAAAACTGAGATACAATTGGCCAAAATGGCTGAGGGTCATTTGAGGCCATGGCTGAAGTGATTTATGATGCACTGATTGAACCAGACATTTGAATACAAGTTAAACATTATGAAATTTTGGGTTAGTATAGCCAGGTTAATACTCAATTCCTTATTGGTCTCTGGATAAATGGGCAAATATCTCAAAAAAAATTTGAAGCCAAGTGTAGCAATAGTGTAACACTGAAAATGAATATGTCTCTTTTCTCAACACAATACAGTAGATATTTCCTGTTTGTTGTATGACATGAAACTCCACTTTTTTGTAATCGCAACAATCTATAGAAAACAATAACAATTGTTAGATTCCATTATGTGTTTTCATAAAAAAAAAAAAAATATTGGATAACGGTAGTTTTACCACATACGATTTCGGGTATGGGTGGTGTTCAATTTGGAATAATGCGAATTTTGTTGGTTTCCAGTTGCCGAAAATAACGCTAAAAAATATATTCGTTCATTTGAGAGGGCCGCGTTCTGATTTTGGATTCATGTTCTGGAGGCAATGCAAAAATACAAACAATATATTGTCAATTTAGTCATAATCTAACTCTTTCGAATGAATCGTGAAATAACATCTAGACACAGCGCAGTCAGGACAGTATGAGCGTGAAAGTTATCAAATTTGGTCCTCATAATCCAGCATAAACAAAAACATTTAGGTTACCCATATAATTTTTTTCCTGACTCATCGTTAAAATTTTAGAGTAAAACCCAAATCATAAAGGAAATCATAAAGGAAATAACAGCAATTTGGATTATTGATGTTTAATAAAAAAAATACTCAGAAATCTCACCTGCAGCGAATAAAAGAAGTGACTCTCAGAATTTTTGTACATATGTTGCAAAAAATAAATCAATCTTAGAAGGGGTCTGGGGATTGCTTCACAGAATCTGGTGTACCACAAGGATTCAGCCCAAGACTATTATCCATTGTATTACTCATTAACGATTCACCAGGGGTAATTTAGAAACCGCAATGTGCAGTATTGACCGATGATTTTGAATTATTTGGAGAAATTAAAAATCCAGAAGAATTATTTCTATCACAGAAAGCACTCAATAGAGTTCACAAGAGGTTCCTGATAATACGCCTATCATTTAATGTTGAAAATTGCTTCAATATACCAATTGTCAGGAAATAATGAATCCCGATATATAATAAATGACAAATATTATAAAAAAATTGGAATTGAGGGTAACATAAGATGAAAAACTCAATTTTGAACACCACATGACCAACATCACGAAAAAATTATATCAAATGCTTGACTTCATCATTTCAATTTACCGAAATATGCACATTAGTAACACTTTTTTATGTTTCTTGAAATATTCTAGATATGGTATTAAATATTCTAGATATGGCTCTAAATGTTATAGAGAGCCAATATGCCTCAAAATGTAAAATATGCCATTATGGAGTTCTCATTTTACTTTGAGAATTATTATTCGGTTTTCAATAAAGTAATCGCCCATTGAAACTTACTGTTTTGTTGTCATTAAATAACTGAATATGAAGTTTCCAGGTATGGGCCTGATTGAAATACAAATTCATGATATTTAAGAGCCTGAATCTGTATATGGAATTTGTTCATGAGTATTGATTTAAGTTTCTAAAGAAGACTTTTTTCAACGAAATCCACACATTTGATTGTGAATATTAATTGAATTAAGTTATTTCTCCTATTGCTGCTAATTAATAGTTTTCTCCACTTTCTATATGGAAAATCAGCAATCTATGAAAATATGGGAGTAAAGATCAACATGAATTATTACATATTGAGACATTTTCCCAATTTGTAGTAGTTATCGACCAGTAAGACATGATTCGAAAATGGCCAGTCGTCCAAAGAGTTCGCAGAGAAAAACTGTTTTTATTTTCATGCAAATTTCCTCTATTTCAGACAGAAATATGTTAGGCCTAATGCCCCAAATTCCACTCACTGCCCATTTCAATCAGAGATAATGTACATAACAAAACTGGAAATAAGTTTTCTCGGAGATATGCCAACTCGGAAATAGCATTACCAAGATTTATATCATGATACTCTTACATAAGAGAGTTTAAGGAAAAATAATAAGCTGATTTGAATATATGTTAATAAGGGGAATTTTTCAAGGCATTTGCATGTCTTCTGTATGAATAAATGCGTCTTTTCGCGATGGGGTGAATATAAAATTTTCAATAGATGGAAGTGGGAGCTATTGTACCAATCTACGAGATATTTTTTACGTGAGGAAACAAGTGACAAGTTTTATGGAGG
The DNA here is from genome assembly GCA_018342105.1 of Gonioctena quinquepunctata. Lineage (NCBI taxonomy): Eukaryota > Metazoa > Arthropoda > Insecta > Coleoptera > Chrysomelidae > Gonioctena > Gonioctena quinquepunctata. Next base: position 19,500 of record JAFIRS010004787.1, read on the forward strand.
TTAGGTTTAAAATATTTCGTGATGTCCTTCCACCAAGGTTGAGATATTGCGTATTTCTCGTCCGGGGATGAACATTGCTGCAGTATTTTGGAGAATGTTATATTAAAATTCATGACACCTTCAGAGTGCTCACTGGATGGAATGAAATCAATAAATGAAATAATTCAAATGCCTTTGACAAATCCACGAAAATGCATATGAGCGGGTATTTTTTATCTACGGCCTTATATATATATATATATATATATATATATATATATATATATATATATATATATATATATATATATATATATATGATCATGATCATGCGAAAATATGTCTGTGAATTTGCCATTGTTCAAGAAGAGTCATTCTCAAAGATTTGTACACTTCCATGGTCCAAAACTTTATAACTATCTGCCACTAGAATTTAATTTTTTTTAAAAATTAAACAAATTCAAATATTCCATAAAAAAATTCATACTCGCCAACAAAGAAAAAATTGATAATCTCTTTTAGAAAGTACAAAAAAAAAAAAAAACTAATATCCAACCTAACACCTTTAGCTTCAATTTCTCCCCCATCAAGCGTCAACCATATTTCACACACAACCCCCTTTCGATGAGTGCTGCAAAGCACAACACAAGCACTCAAGTGTTTAAGTGTAGCGGGCTACTCAAATTGGGTTGAAAAGTTATATATTTAATAATACTCATTTAATATTACTATGATTATATTCACTATGTTGTACATTGCCATCAATAAATAAATTGAATTGAATTGAATATATATATATATATATATATATATAAATATATATATATATATATATATATATATATATATATATATATATATATACATACATGTTGATAAACCTTGATTGGTTTCAAATTTTTTCCTTCAGGAATTTTGGAGAAAACAAATTAAATCTTAATTTTTTTCGTACTTTCGACACCCTGTATCTCAGAGGGGATGCATTTTAGGACACACCTGGATAGCAACTTTTCACCTCGAAATGAGGTGAGGAATCTGTTGTCGGAGTTTGTCGGTCTTATTCTGACTCACCATGTATATATTTATTGATATATATATATATATATAAATATATAATGATGTTAAGTTCAATATGGCAACTTTTGTACTACGACCTTCCCTGAATCCGAATTGATCAGCAGAAAGTATATTAAATTTTATATCCTTTTCTTAATTTATTTATTTTTTGTTTCGTTTTTCAAAAAAAATTGTACACACCGACAACAATAAGATTGGGCGATAATTTTCTATTTTTTCTTTACTCCCGTTTTTGTGTAGAGGTTTGATGATTCCTAGTTTAAAGCAATCTGGAAATTTACCTTGGTTGAAGCATTCATTAATTATCTAAATATATAAAAGAATAACCGACTGACTGACTGACATATCAACGCACAGCCCAAACTCCTGAGGCTGGACCGTGAAAATTTGCGAGTGGGTTTCTTCGACACTGCAAATGAGCACTAAAGAAGGATTTTTGGAAGTTTAGCTCCTAAGGTGGCGAAAAAAGGGATGAAAATTTGTATGAAAATCCGTCATTTTTCAATCATTAAATCTGACAAACTGTCAAATTAATGTTCGAAGCTAGATGGAATCACATAAAAAGACCAGGAAAAATACAAATGCTACGCGGACGAACTTGCAGGCACCAGCTAGTAAGTTATATAACTAAACACGTTTGATAGGTATTAGTAGAAGATACGAACCTAGATCGACCTTCACCGAGCTGATAATAGAAAAAAACTTATTTTATAATGAATTTGGTATATTAGAAAATATATTAAAAATGGGTTGGCTAAAAAAATCCTGAACAGAATATTTTTAATTATTTTAAAAAGAATAATTTTTCATTAAATCAAGATAATAATAAAATTTTATACTGGTATAAAACATGTAGAATGTGCAGACGTTGGGTTGTCTATTATTTACCTGGACGAACTACTGGATTGCCAGGTATAAACAGGTATGTCGATGCCAGTTACTTTCACTTGATTGGATAATAGAAAAAAATGTATATCAACATGAGCGCTGTTTATTGCGAACACGTTGATGTAGGGTTGTCTGCAAAAAAGTCGGTCCTAATAGAGGTTTGCGAATTTTAAAGATTTAAATTCCAGCGCGCGTGGAAATGAGTGACAGAGAAATTCGAGGTAAGTATTCTGTGTTATAATAAAGGACCGAACATTGCAGTCAAGTCTGATGGGACCCTGAGTATAAGAAAGTGCGCATGCTCGGTACGTGAACTATGGAGGGTAGAGGTACCTCTACCAGGACATTATTGAAATGAAAGTTAATGAGAAAGAACCTAATGAATCCGATGAATTCGAGAGTCACAATTTTGCTTCTGATGAATCAGATATTGAATAGAAATAGTTATTCAAAACTCTATTATTCATAATATTATTTTATATGCTGCTCTGTAATAAGATTTTTAAATATAATACAAGATCTTGAGTCATATCTTTTGTTATTATTTTATTTGAATTTTCGAGCAGTCCACTTTTGTTTCTCTAATTTTTTTCAGGAAGAGCAAATCAAATTTCAAATAAGTAACATGTATATTTTATTTGAATTCGTTATCATATTATGAGTTACAAAAACATTTCTAGTAGAGATATATTATTATACTTATGAGTTAAAATAGGTATATATATATATTTATATATTTATTTGTTTAATTGATGTTATATTGTTTAATATGTTTGTATTTTATATAAAATATATTAGATGATGTATTAAATTAATTATTTTGTTTGCAATTCAAATGTCAGTTGCTCCAAAATAACGCGTACTGTTTACTATATGGAGGGTAGTAGAGGTACCTCTACCCTCCATAGTTTACGTACCAAGCATGCGCACTTTCTTATACTCAGGGTCCCAACACCTGGAATTTTCGGTCCACAGTATAGCAATTGATAGCAACCTATCTTTTGGTAACCATATCTCCCATACTGTAAAAAAGCTGAACAAAATGTGTATGCCATACGTAAATCAATTGACTCTGTGGACATCACAGTATTGAAAATATACTACTTTGCTCATGCCCAGTCAATCCTAACATATGGCCTGATTTTTTGGGGAGGATCCAATCTCGCTGATAGAGTCTTTTTGGCACAGAAACGTGTTATAAGGTGTATGCTAAAAACACACTTTTTGGAACCCTGCAGACCGCTTTTTAGAGAAATTGGTGTACTACCACTTCCCTCTCTCTACATATATAGGCTACTTATTTTTGTAAAAAGTAACTCAAATCTATTTATGAGGAATGTAGATGGATATATTTCCAGCGATAGGGTACTACGTTCCTCCAATAATTTGAGAATTCCAATGCACAATTCAGCATCATTTGAAAGGGGGGCAGAATATAAAGGAATAAAAATCTTCAATTCTCTACCTACAGACCTCAAATCAATTAATTGTATGAATTCATTCAAATATAAAGTTAAGGAATACTTACTGGAGCACTGCTTCTATTCTGTTCAAGAGTATCTCAGCCTCACCTGATTTTTAAAATGTTTTTATGTTTGAATGTATGTGTTATGTGTCCCTTTTCATGATAATGAATTTCTTAACCTACTTTACTTATTCTGATATACATACAAGAATGCTTAATCTCAATAATGTATGTGTTGAGGGTACCCTCTAATGACTTGTTATAGAGGCTTTCAACTTACTTTATTTAATTTTAACAATAAACAAGAATGTTTATATTATGTTGAAATTCTCATGACTTGATATTGAGCATCTGTACTTAATATATTTTATTGTATTGTATTTTAATTTAATTTTATATTGAAACTGACCATGTCAATGTCCAATTGGATCCTATGACGACAATAAATATCATTATTATTATTATTACTTACCTCGGATCTCTCTGTCACTCATTTCCACACGCGTTGAAATTTAAATCTTGAAAATTCGCAAACCTCTATTAGGACCAAATTTTTTGCAGACAACCCTATATCAACGTGTTCGCAATAAAACAGCGCTTATGTTGATATACAATTTTTTCTATTATCCAATCAAGTGAAAGTAACTGGCATCGACCTACCTGTTTATACCTGGCAACCCAGTAGTTCGTCCAGGTAAATAATAGACAACCCAACGACTGCACATTCTTCATGTTTTATACTTAAAGTCCAGTATAAAATTTTCCTTATTATCTTGATGTTGCAACATTTATTGTTTTTTTTTTTTTAATAATCAAGAATATTCTGTCCAGGATTTTTTAGCCTACCCATTTTTAATATATTTTCTAGTATACTAAATTTATTATAAAATAAGTTTTATTCTATTATCAGCTCGGTGAAGGTCGATCTAGGTTCGGATCTTAGACTATATCCTTTTCCCAAGATAAATCTGGAAACAGAAATTCGCATTAGAGAACAGTTGACTATTATAAATCTATGTTTAATTTTTGTTGGTTCTGTATATTTTGACACATATAGAATTTTTGAATTTTACACTATGTTAGATGTTAACCAGTTTAGAATTGCAATACAGTGCATATAACAAGTTAGTCTTAACAATTTGGGAAAAACATTAGATATACTCAAAAAAGTTCCGTGCCTTTGTTTGTTTCTTACAAATTGTGTAATCTACAGATAATACAATGATTGATGAGAGGGTTTGTTCTGTCATCAAATTCATCCAATTGACAAAATGAATGAGCCACTTGTCATAATATTTCCTCCGATCCCGAGTCGACAGCCTATCAATACTTCCCCATCGAAATAAACGAATTGCTGGAATTAAACCATCCCAACAGGCTCGTTCCGCGGCGACGGCGACGTAATGATGACTGGGGATGTTTCAGCAAGCAAACAAATTCAAATTTGAAAGCGTGTAACATGGGGTTAACTTGATACAAGAGCATCTAATTTCTCGAGGGACCCGATCCTATGCTCCCGTTTCATTTGGTTGTACGTACACTCGGTTTCTGATTCCGTTGGCCTCTTTGTGAGAGATTCTTTACTTTGTAGCTAGCTCACAGCCACATCAGCCCTCTTCATTTTGTTTGGGACGAATGTTCACTTTCTGTAAGTCGATTAGGATGAGACTTTTCAAAGAAGCGAAACATATACTCCTGTTGTTCTCTGTGTTATAATATACATGAAAGAGAATTTGTTGAAGGTGGAAGTTGGAGGAAATATTTCAATCACGACAGCAACTCCCAATTTTTTTTACCCTTAATGAATGAATTGTAATAATTAGTGGTATTTTGAGACATGTTAACTTCAGTCAAATATAGATTCACGCAGGCCGTGTATTGGAAGTTTTTGAGCTTGCAGATGGTTTGGAAATTTTCAGTTTAGCACTAGGTCATAAAGGATAATATTTTCAATAATTTCCCTCGTTTCGGACGCCATCGTCGGATTCAAAAGGTTTTCACGACGTTTCGAATTGTTGTATCTGCAATCGTCTTCCGGTGAAAGCTTAGGTGCTACTTACTTATTCATATGTCTATCGGTGCAATGCGTGTAATTCCGTCATGTGAGTGGAGCGTGTGGTTTCGCGCGGTGTGGTGGTGCGTGATATATCACGCCTCTGTAGTCCGCCAGAAAGGGCATTTAGTGGTTCCATATGTTTTTGATCTCCATGCTTGGTTGACTAAAGGCGGTATTGGCGTCGATGTGGGCGGCCTCTTTGAACTTCTGTTTGAACCAATGATCCTCTCCATATAGAACACTTGCGTCGTCCCATAGAATTCGATGGTGCTCAGTTCCGGCGTGGTCAGCAATTCCCGATTTTGACGTTTCTTCGTCCATGTAGGAATGATAATAATAAATACTTTTATTGCAGGTACAGCAGTTAGCTTATATCCTGACAAAACGCAGGATTCAATGCCTGCACATGATTGCTCATGGCAGGAATTGCTCTTCCATCCAACCAGTGGAGTCATTATAAATTCATAATCAATAATATTATAAAGTATATACAATAGAATATGGTAGACTATTCAAATAAAAAAAAAAATATCAAAATACAGTGATCAGTACATATAAGCGGAGAAAAAGTGATGTGCCGAGGAAAACATAAATATAAAAAAAAATCAAAGTCAACCATAAGAATATAACAAAAGAAAATACCAATCCAAAAAAAAAAAAATATCAAAATACAGTGATCAGTACATATAAGCGGAGAAAAAGTGATGTGCCGAGGAAAACATAAATATAAACGAAAAAATCATACCACATTGGAAAGTAATGCAAGACATAACTCTCAAAATAATAGATATTAAAAGTGAAAGCGACTTCAGAAAGCACATCGGCGAAGACTATCTCACAGAAGAATATGATTCAATAATACACCATCTGGAGTTTAGATATCACCAAGAAAAAATCAAAAAACTCGAATACGATTATAGAACTGGAAGATTAGCAGAAATCTTTGAGCTGTTCGTAGAAACAATGGAAGAAGGAGAATACACTCCAACTATAATAATAACAAAATACAAAAGAGAATACGAAATAGCTAAAAGTAAGCTTAGTAAGCTGTTTCCAAAGCAATGGGAAACATTTGAAAGAATACAAAAACAATTCTACGACACACACAAGTTAAGCGAAGGAAAAACAAAAAGGAAAGAGACATTAATAGACTATTTTAGAGAAAGAAATAGAAGGAAGAAAGAGGAGGCAATAGCACCTGGAAAGGTAGAAAGTACAGATGTGAAACCACCCCTCTTGAAACATAATGATGAGCTCAGTAAAATGAGTGCACACAACCTGGATGGGATATATGATGACTCATCCATGGATAAAAGCAGGATGGAAGTGGGTACCTCGGAAACCACTCCAGATAAAAAATCCACAGAAAAGACAGGAACATCTGGAAAGTCCAAAGGAAAACAGAAAAAGCCCGACATGAAAGAATATCTGGAAAAGAGGGCAGAAATATTCAAAGAAGCGGCCATTAAAAAAGGCCAAAAATTGGATATTGAGGGAAAACTGAAAAAGGAGAGGGTTGCAGCCAAACGAACACCAAGTGTGGCTGTCGAGCCCCCCCATGCAGAATCAGACTACGAAGACGAATACTTCTCCCATCTTTCGAGCATCGAAAGCGAAGAAGAATCGGAACAAGAATCGGAGAAATTTCGGGAAACCGAAAAAATACTTGAAGAAATTACAGAAAGTAAAAAAATAGCCCAAAACCTCCTGAAATCGACCCAGGCGGGGCCAGCAGGCAGATCACAGGAAATGCCAGCGAAGCCCAACGAGGGCGAGAAGGAGGTAGGAAACAAAAACCTCAGAAACCCCAAAAAAGGGGGAAAACAAAAACGGAAAAAGAACATCCCAAGCGCAGAGCAAGAGAGGAATACAATTAAAGATAGAAAACCCCCTCCTATCATTTTAGAGGGAAAGCCTATAATTGAAAATGACGAACACAAGGTGTTGCAAGACCCATGTGAAAAAGACGTCACAATAAGATATACGCAAGACAGCACAATAGTCATCACAGAAGAGATAAAAGACTTTGAAAAAGTCAAAAGTATAATGAAAGAAAGGAAGGTAGGTTTCCATACGTACACAACAAAGGCTGAAAAGCAACATGCGTTTGTGTTGAAAGGAATGGACAACCAACCAACCACAGACAACATAGAAAAATGGCTGAAAGAGGAATATTCCATAGAAGCCATAAAAATCTTTTTAATGAGAAAAACCAAAAGGCCATTATATTTGGTAATAACGAATGGAGAAACAACGCTTTCAATACTTAAAAGGAATTGTAAGACGTTGAACAATATATATATAGACTGGGAGGTGAGGAGAGCAGACCAATCCCTGACCCAATGTAGAAGGTGTCAGGGATGGGGGCACGCTGCCAGGAACTGCAACCTCACCCCCAAATGTCTAAAGTGTACAGAAGAGCATTTCACTACGAACTGCAGGAAAAGCCCGAACGAACCGGCAAAATGCGCCAATTGTACGCTAGCACACCCAGCAAATTATAGACAGTGTGTAACATACACTAAAAAGATAAGAGAAAAGGAAGAACAAGATCTCCTACAAAAACACGCAGACAGACATGGAGAACAAACTCCATATGAACATACCAATTCCAGAATGCCAACTTACCCGTTAGGAGGCCAGGATGTAAGAAGAAATACAAGGCTAAGAACAGGACAACAGAAGGAGCCAAGTAATGCAGAAACCCCACCCAGAGAGGGCGAGGGAGTAGGCCTATCCCTGCAGATCTTGGCAATACTCAAAGAAATATTAACGACGGTAACGTCACAAACTCAAATTTTACAGCAGCTTGTCATGATGCAAACGGTGGCGGCGCCCCGGGACGTGTGGGGAAGTCGGCATATGCCGTACTCTCCTTCACACGTCCCCCGGGGGTTGCAAACGTAAGCAGAAATGGCGAGCTGATTACATAAAACCACTCAAACCGAACATTACTCAAAAACACTCAAAAACCACGCAAATGAAAGAAAACTCAAAACTCTACTCAAAACATTACGCAAAACGTAAAAACCAACACAAATATTGTACACAAAATCAAAACTCAAAATAAAAAACTACAGAACGAAAACCACTCAAATAAACACTCAAAAACCACTCAAATAAACACTCAAAACCAACACAAGCAACAAATCACACCCCTTACCAGGTTTTTTACATATACTTTTCCTGGACATCTACCACATAAATTAACTACACAAAACGACAAAATACAAAACGGACAAACTACAAAATTCTGACATAAACGCAAGTAGGAGGTCGGAAAAACAACACAAAATAACACGCACTTACCGTAAGCTCAAGAGGACAGCGTCAAGATCTGCTGGGAGGGGCACATCCCTCGTTCACTCGAAGGGAGCAGCCCGTCTTGGGGTTGGGGCGGCGACTGAAGGTCTGCAAGTGTCATATTGTAGGCCCCGGGAAGTCGACCCGGCCCTCTCCGGTCTGCGGGGTATGCAAATAGCCCAAGACTGTAACTGTACATATTGTAAATTGTATATAACATGTAAATATTAGTTTAAGGATTAAGTCGTGCAATGTAATTCTGAAAACTGTAAATAAATACTATTGGATTGGATTGGATTGGATTGGCATTTAGTGGTTCCATATGTTTTTGATCTCCATGCTTGGTTGACTAAAGGCGGTATTGGCGTCGATGTGGGCGGCCTCTTTGAACTTCTGTTTGAACCAATGATCCTCTCCATATAGAACACTTGCGTCGTCCCATAGAATTCGATGGTGCTCAGTTCCGGCGTGGTCAGCAATTCCCGATTTTGACGTTTCTTCGTCCATGTAGGAATGATAATAATAAATACTTTTATTGCAGGTACAGCAGTTAGCTTATATCCTGACAAAACGCAGGATTCAATGCCTGCACATGATTGCTCATGGCAGGAATTGCTCTTCCATCCAACCAGTGGAGTCATTATAAATTCATAATCAATAATATTATAAAGTATATACAATAGAATATGGTAGACTATTCAAACTGCTTCGAAAAAAATCAAAGTCTAACCATAAGAATATAACAAAAGAAAATACCATTCATAAAAAAAAAAATATCAAAATACAGTGATCAGTACATATAAGCGGAGAAAAAGTGATGTGCCGATTCAAGTTTGCCATTATAATTATTATATTATACTAAGAAGTTTGGAAAATTGTTATCAAATAAATATTGATTCATATTTTTTTTGATTTTTTTTATTTGTGATGATTTGAAATCACTGGGTAACCGGTTGTGAAGGCCAGCGATCTGAAATGAGATTGAGCCACGAAAAAAGGAGGTTTTGTGTTTAGGCGCAGCCAAATTATTTCGAAATCTCAAGTTGAGATTATGAATGTCAGTTCTGAAAGTCAGTTTCTTGAATAGATAAGGAAGTTTCCCAGTTGTTATTATTTTATGAAAAATTGTACTGGAGTGTAGTGTACGCCTAGCCCCCATGTTCAGCCAACCAAGATTCCTTAAATGTTGCGTAACATGTTCCCGCTTTCTTGTGCCTGTAATAAGTCTCACACATGAGTTCTGCAATTATTGAAGTCTCATTTTGTCAGATTTCATCAGCCTTGGTCCATAAACCATGTCTGCATAGTTTGCATGTGACAACACTAATGCATCACATAGTATATTTTACTTTTTTTGTTCAAAATATTTCTGTTTGAATAGATCGTTCTTAGATTCATATAACCCTGTTATAAAATATGAGATACATGTGTAGTGAAGCGTAATGCATTATCAAGGTACAATCCCAAATTTTTTGTTGTATCTGCGGTGGGTAGGGGGACTCCGTCAACACGTATGTTCAATAAATTCTTGCAACGATTTCTTGCTGCTGTCCTCCCGAATAGCATAACGTATGATTTAGATTTATTCACAGTAAGGCAGTATCTATTTGATACGGTTATGAGATTATTCAAATCATGATTCATTTGGTCAAGTGCCAAGTTGTAGGAGTTTTCTTCGAAATTTAAATACATCCGCGTGTCATCAGCATAACAGTGCATTGAAGCGTAACGTAAGGACTTTGAGAATTGTGAAGTGTAGAGAACAAAAAGAAAAAGGGCCCAAAATTGATCCCTGGGGAACACCATTCTTTATTTCTAGAGATTTAGATTTTTCATTATTTATAATAACGCTTTGAGATCGGTTGAGAAGGTAATTTTTGAGTAGAGATGTGGCATTCATAGTGAACCCCAGGTAACTCAGAATTGATAAAAGAAGTTGGTGACTGATTCGATCAAAAGCCTCAGAATAGTCGAGCAATACTAGTAGACACAATTCATTGTTATCAATAGAGATGTGTATATCATCTATCACTTTCAGAAGAGCCGTTGTACAACTATGGTCAGATCTAAAGCCTGATTGGCAGGATGGTAATATCTCAAATTCATTCAATTATATACGCATCTGAGAATTCAATATATTTTCGAAAGCTTTCGAGATTGCCCACAAAAGGCTTAGTGGGCGAAGGTCACTCATATTTTCTGCATTAGTAACTTTCGCTAATGGAAGAATATGGGAACGTTTCCAACTTGCTGGATAAACATTTTTCTGTATGCAGAAATCAAATAGATGGGATATATGTGGCAATATCAGGGGACAGCAGTGTAGTAACATTTGAATATTTACCTTGTCATGGCCAACAGCGTTTGATTTTATACTTAGTATAGTCTTATATACTTCATAATCATTAGTTTCGTGAAAAGATAAATTATTATGATTATTTACTGTATTACCAGAAAAGAAACGGATCGTTGCATCATCAGGTACAGAGTCATTATTTGATACACTTCCGAAGGAATTGTTGATTTCCTCAGCATTCATCAGGTGCTCTGGGATAGAATTTCGTGATTTTTTGTTGTGAACGTTCATATCAGCCAGTTCTTTCCATAATTCCTGCTTCTTTTCAAACGATAATCAAGGTAAGCCCTTTTTACAAGGTTTAGGTTCGGTTCGTAAGATTTCTTATTTCTTTATAATAATTCCATGATGTGGAGCCTTTGTTCTTTTAAATCTCGTAAAGGCTTTGTCACTAAGTTTGAACATGAGCTTCAAATTATCCGTTATCCAAGGTGCTTTTTTCTTGGTAATTTTGAAGGTTTTTATAGGCGAATGTTCATCAAAAGTTTGAGAACCAAATTGGTGAACAGAACGACTTTATCATCAATATTTTCTGGCTCATAAATGGTATCAAAATTGATGGCATGCAAATCTGCGAGAAATAATTCCTTGTTAAATTTCCTGAAAGCTGTGGAAGTGTATAAAAAATTATCGTTTGATGTTTTTATCAAAGCTACTTTGCACGATACAAGAAAATGATCTGAAAAAGAGGAACAATCAAGCGTAGTACAGTCAGTTACACTCAATGTTTCTGAACAAATTAGATCTATTGTTTTGCAGCTAGTTGAAGAATATCGAGTATGCTGATCAACAATTTGATTCAGGCCAAAAGAAGCAATTATTTCATTCAGCTGCACACAAGGGCTGTTTGTGGGATCTGCGTAGTCAATATTAAGATCTCCTGCGCAAATTATATTCTCGAATCTAGGACAGATGACAGATAAAGTATCTTCGAAAGATGATAAAAAGTTTGGCAGTGGTAGGTTTGGAGGCCTATACATGGAGGCCATGGCATATTTTACTCCATTAAGAGTGTACGTGATCCATACTTGTTCAACTGTTTCTGATGGAATATTGACAATCAGAGTGGCTTTAAAATATTCTTGATATAAATTGCAACACCTCCACCTTCGCAATTTCCTATCTCACGAAATAATTGATAGCCCGCAAGACAAATATTTTCATTGGGTATATTCACAAGCCATGACTCGAAACGGTGATAATATCATCATAACCTCAGTTTAAATTGGGTACGTTAAATAAAGATCTAGTGTTGAGTGACTATTCAATGAATTCGTATCCATGGGTATTGGACCCCTACAGAAGAGAGATCTCATACTTGAAGAATTAAGTTTCATCTGGTTAACGAATGATTCATTGACGAATACAGAAAACCGCTTCTCAAAATCCACGAACCTACAATTACACTGAAACCGTCCCAGCCCGAAACTCACCAACCAAGTTGTGAAAGATAAACCCATGTGAAGTGAATATAAACTTGAAGAGCTGCATAAGATATTTAATTGGAAAGAGTATTCAGTGAAACCATTCTACATAGCAGAACGTTGATGATATCACTGAATCCATGCATACCTCCATATAAAGGAGGTATGCATGGATTTTCAGGTGAATATCATTCAACGTTCTGCGTGGTATTTGCTAGGAAAGTAGTTGTTTTTCACCTGAGATCTACCATTTTCTGTTTCAATTTATATTGAATCTTTTATGTGAAGAAAACCGTTTAAATTCGATTTTTCAACCTACAAGTTATCGAAATACCTCCTACCGATACTACAACCCTTACGAGGAAATATCAGTTCATACGTCAAGAATTCCAAGTACTTCGTAGAGACCATCAAATATGTTGAACTTGGACCAGAATCCAAAGAAGTAAAAATGTACAGGGTGTTCCATTCAAAATTCCCAAATTGGGGTCGTTCGATAGAAGAGCTGAGACTGAGGGATGAATAGGAATAAATTTGGAAAAAGCAAAGAATACATTCTCAGATAACTTTAATGTGCTTATACAGTGACCGGCATAACGTACGCATCATATGGGAAATTCTTTTATTAATAAATTTTGACGAATATCGATATGTGCAATCGCTTCTGCATCAAAAGCAACCCCAAAAGACGTTGTACAGTGCCGTTCGTCTTTTCTTGTTTGGCGGAAAATTTAAAAAATTTAAAAATTATGTCTCAAAACACACTTATTTGGGAAAATATCGAAAAATGTTTTTCGAAAAAGTTGTTCAAAACGTTATTTTATAGCTATGTACAAGTTTTGAAAAAATTCTGAGATAAAAAAATAAAAATAAATTTTTTGCCATAATAAAAATTTTAATTTGGAAAAATATATTTTAGACAAAGAAACTCATTAGTAAGGCCATCAGTGATATTTTAAATGATATTTTGTAAATATTCGCAAGCTACTTCTACTTTATTCGGAAAAAAATTGAAATCTATGGATTTGCCATGTATTCAGCTGCTTCATAAGAGGTCACTGCAATATCTCCAGGACATTATAATGAAACATTCATATCAAAATTCTGTAGATACATGGTTCTTCGTCAATAATAAACAGTATCGGAATTTTAATATCCTGAAGATATTTCTGTATCTTCTTATGAAGCAGCTGAACACATGGCAAATCAACAGATTTAAAATTTTCTTCGAATAAAATAGAAGTAGCTGGTGAATTTTACAAAATATATTAAAATATTACTCTTGGCTTTACTAATGAGTTTCTTTGTCAGAAATGTATTTTTCCAAATTGATTTTTTTTTTATGGCAAAAATTGATTTTTATTTTTTCATCTCAGATTTCTTCCCAAATTCGAACATAGCTATAAAATGTCGTTCTAAACAACTTTTCCAAATACCATTTTTCAATATTTTCCCAAATAAGTGTGTTTTGAGACATAATTTTTAAAATTTTTAAATTTCCCGCCAAACAAGAAAAGACGAACGGCACTGTAACAACATATTTTGGGGTTTCTTTCGATGCAGAAGCGATTGCATGTATCGACATTTGTCAAAATATTATATTAAAAAAAAATCCCATTGATGCTACTTTCTGCCGGTCACTGTATAACTCTGATTTCTCTTATATAAAGCTTTCGATCGAATTTGATTTCCTCAAATCACTGAGCATGCAGAAAACGGCTGTTCAAGGAATATTGAACTGCTAAAATGTATTCTTCTTAAGAGAATAGTTGATTTTTATCAAGTGCGGATTTTTTTTTTATGGCGCAGTAGAGTGTCAGTTTTTGGACCTCGCGAACAATTCATTACAAACATAAACGCTAATTTATCGACTTCTAATCGAGACATGTCTCACAAAATGTTCAACAATTTATCCAGTTGAAAACTAAATTTGCCTTGAACTTTTTCCTATTTAATGATTATTTTTGAGTGTTCACCCCCATCAACCTCGTCATTCGTCTTTACAATTAGTAATATTCAGCAACTAGCTGACACGACGACCTTGTCCTGCCAAATTTTGTATATTCTCTATTTTTTTGTCCTGAAAACTCCCGTCTGCGTGGAATTTCTTTTTGTGTTGTTCCTTTATTTTCTTCCCTTTTCCCTTCCCTTTTTTTTCCGTTTCGTATCCTTTTTCCGTTATTTTTCCTTTTTTCCGTTTTCATTCCCCTTTTTTATAACGTTATTCCGTTATCCCATTTTCCCGTTATCCCGTTTTCCGTTATTTCGTTTTCCCGTTCTCTCGTTCTTTCGTTATCCCGTTATAAATTTTTTTTGTTCGTTATCCCGTTTTCCCGAAAAAATTTGCCAAATCGTCAAGGACATCCCAAGTTATAGTTCACCAACACAAACGGACATTGATTTTCATTATATATTTTATATTCCTGAAAACTTTTCCAGGGCCAAGAAATCTCCAATGACTTTTCCAAAAATCCTTTCTATCCCTTAAAACCTCATAAGGAGTATTACGATTATTCAAAAAAAGAATTTAGCCAAATCAGTCCAGCCGTTGTTTTTATAAAATAAAAAAAAATACCCTGACCGGAGTTGGTTTCTGAGACCTTGTAACTGCTGAGCTATTTCTCCTTTTGTAGTAAATGACTCGATAGTCTTTTCCTTCGCCAAATTCCTTATATATCCGAGTTTTCCAATTCCTGGGCAACTTTCCTAATTTTCCGTATCAACCCCCCTCGGGCTATTACGAACATTAAAAAAAATTGCCAAATCGGTCCAGTCGTTCTCACGTTTCGTGCTCACAAAGAATCGAGATTAATTTTTATTATATAGATTTAAATTAGGTCACATGTGCCAATGAGGATTATTCAATAAAAAAGTTCATAACAAATTCCTTTTTTTTCAATCCTCCAAATGAAATCCCACAGAGAGGATGGTGAACTCTTGTTCGGTTGCTATGATGACATTTGTTTCATGCACTGAAAGTAGCCAATGCCATCTGGATATCGGTGAGTTGCTCTTGTATAGAGAAACCCTCGAACAGTCATCACATTTTACCGCTGCCCATTGAATCCGCAGTAAAAAATAACAAAACTCATACCATTGACAACGTGAACCACCCAGTCGTCAGGAATTGAACAAATATTCAAAAGACATCCTGTCGGTAGTAAATATGGTAATTAGTTGGACGCTAAAAAGTCACAGGTGCACATTTGCGTAAACAAGTTTGCATGCAAGAAAGAGAGGGAGAAGAAGAGCAGTTAATTCAATTGATTTCTTGTCAAAGCTCTTGTTAAAATTGGGCAAGCGAATAGATAATTTTCATCCCCAGTATCATTGATGTTGAAAGAAAAATTCCATGGATTTTGATATCAAATGTAGTCACTTGTGTTAGGTATTTCAATATCGAAAAATGTGTGAGTACCTTAGATTCCTTCAGATTTTTTCTCAATCATTTCCTTCATACATAAGAATTTTCGTCCCAGTTTGCGTTGATATATGTTCCGATGGTTTCACTTTCGCAATTTCTAATATTATTCTTGTATTCGGACTCTTTCTTCTCATTTCTTGAAGTTCCTCCTATTAAGTTTCGCACGATCAAATGGGAAACTGTATACACAATTATTTGAATTTTGTATCCCATCCATTGGTTCTGTCCTGGTTGATTCTGACCTCAAAGCATTATGCATTTTCAACAATGTACCTCCATCGAATCTGTTGTGGATTATTTTTAACTTACCAGTAGAAACAGAATTGAATGTGCCCAGATCACGTTTGAACTAAATTTTCAGAAAAAAAAAAATCGTAATCAAAACTCTGAATGGCAGAGCTAAATATATATCCTCAAATCCAAATGAATTTAGAGTTGAGATTGTTTTCATAAGAGATATTCTCCAAGATAATGCATACCCAAACAGTTTTATCCTTAAAACAATGCAACCTTATCATAGAAAAAACTGTGATGTCAACTTGAAGGGGAGGATTACACTGAACACTTTGGAGTTGACTATTTCGGCAAAATAGATGATGAGAGGTAAAATTAATGAACATTGATCTTGATAGGTGAAAAATGCGAACAAATGTGAACAAATTCCCCAAAGAGAAAGATCAAAATAATATCGAAATAGCGATTTGGCATCAGCAATGTGGCAGTCGCTCTATATAAAGCTATCCAATTAGGATACAATAACAATTTTATTATATTAAAAATTAAAAATATTTTATTTCTCAAGACAGCTGACTACGAAAACCTATACAATAGGTTTATGTTGGTTGCATATCCATAAAAAAACAACTACTTCCCTGGCTAATGCCTCGACGGACGTTGAATGACATCCTGGGAATCACGATAACATTCATTGGTGATGTTTAGTTGCACTAGTTGTGTTGAGATGGCGTTAGCTCCGTTCTGCTAATTCTATTCCAGCAAATGCTTTGAAATAGGATTGATATTAATTATTTCAGTCAGGTAACACAGACATTAATCATTGTATGCGTGACCCACCCTGTACCGATGAGGGACAAACACCACGAAACCGGTCTACAGGTGATCAGCTAGAGTGAAGTGGTTAATATTGATCCATTTCGCAACAAACATTTGCAAACGATATTCAATAAAGAACAACTCCTCAATGTCTATTAAGCGCTCGTATACTCTCGACTTAGCTATGACATTATTGTACGGGGAAATACATCAATGGCTCGCAGACTACTGATCTCACAAAAACGTATTATCAGACTTATATTTGGTATCAAACGAACAGACTCATGTCAACCATATTTTAGAGAGAACATCTTGACAGTTCCCAGTATATATATATTTACAAATGTATTTTGCTTGTCAGAAAAAATATAGATTCACTAACACATAATCATGATAGACATAATTATAAAACAGGCATGGCAATTTGCTACAAATTCCTCACCACAGAACTTCCTTATATGAAAAAAGTCCTCAATACAGTGGTATAAAGTTTTACTATACTCCCGGAATCAATAAAAAGTGAAAGAAATGAAAGACGTTCCAAAAAACAACTAAAAAGTTATTTGACTGAGAAATGCATATATAGCCCAAGTGGGTTTCTGACTTCTTAACTGTAATAAAATTGTATTGACTGTTAAATTATACTGAACATTGTGTGTCTAAATGTTTATATGATAACAATAACTGAAATTGTATAATAACTATTATTTAGGTGGCTGTGAGTCTTCGAGTCTTCCTTACAGTCTCGTAGAATGAAATTTTATGTATATATGATTTTAGGTGTATAGATTCTTATATTTGTATTTTTGACATGTCCAATACCATGTGATATGGTCTTAATGGAATAAAATAAATAACTATTATTGAAGTACCTTGTAGGACTTTGCACGTTTATCCATTGGATGTCATTCAACGTCCGTCGAGGCATTAGCCAGGGAAGTTGTTGTTTTTGTTGGATAAGACATTTATATTTTTAATGAAATTATGCTGGCTATCAAAGGGTTACAGATTTCTGTCTCTTATTGCAACAATTTAATTGTAATTTAACGGCTCCGTAAAGTAATTGAGTATTCATGAAACCTTGGAGATGAGTTTTGATGAACTCTTAACGTTGACAAGAAAACCTCCGAGTATAAAAGTATAAGATGTGTCAGTGTGGGAAACGATGATAAAGATGGGGGCATGTTTTATTTTGCCTCAATATCGAAGATAAGACCTATTCGAATGACTTTTTCATAATTGTTGTTCGTTTAGTGCTTCAAAAGTATGCTTCGTTCCATTTTGTATATAAGGCAGACTATCAAAATACTGTCAAGTTTCCAAGGAGCAATATCGCATAAAATCACCATGCTTTTTTCTTGAAAGAACTTCTGTTACATCGGAGACAAAATGAGATACGCGGCCCACCGGATTCACCATCATTTACGTCAACTCCGGAGTGTCCATCGCGAAATCATGGCATATAAGTGACAGCACAATAACTCGTTCGGAATATGCTTCGGATGTTCTGAAACGTACCTTCAATGGAATCAGAAAGAATGCCAATTAACTTTGTTCAAAACGCGAAAATATAAATCCTTATTTTTGCTCCGTATAATGAGCGGAACGATCGGATAATGAAAGATTTCACCACAAATGGTCGTTATGAAATGATTTCTGTACGCGCAAGACTTCTGCAATAATTGCACTGATAATATATGGAATGGAAGAATGCTTTTTGTAAAACTCCTGATTCTTTGTCCATACATTTCTTCATGTCAACCATTAAAATCTCAATATAAGGGCAATATTGCCTTATTGTACCTGTGGAAGTAATAAGGAAAATACTGAACATTGAATGGAACAATCCAGAAAATTGATATCGAAAACAACACAAGAAACTTCACTGATAAATATAATTCAATAAATTCCTAGTCTCTCCAACAAATTGAAAATAATCCGCAACAAATTCAATACAGGCCTTTTCATTCTTGAAAATTGTTTGTCCGCATGCCTCGACTTCCGCCATGATTTTCGGACGTGTATATGAAGGTTTCGATGTATTGAAGAAAAAAACATAATTAATCTAAGATCAGTTCTTAAGTTCTTATTTTTTTATACCAAGAATGAAATAATAATACAATCAAATTATTAAAAATATAATAAAATATTATAATTAAAAAAAAGATAAAAAATACGCTATTGTTATAGGATATGTCGCAGCAATACACCTAGTAAAACATTTTCGGAGAACTTATATTATATTATTAGTTTTCCAAAACCTTGTCTCAAATATCGTTGAAAATTAATTGAATCTACGAAACAAAATCATCTAGAAATTTGTGTTAAGTGTGCTGAATGTGATTTTTGGGTGGAAAGATGTGGACGAGGTGATGGTCGACTTCAACTGATTCATCATGTTGATAACGATACATATATTTTTCGTGAGAGAAATTGTTCCAACAATAGAACATCCTAATCACATCAGTCGTGTGACAAATAATCATTTCATCAGGTAATTTTGATATATTAATTTTTAATGAAATAGTTTGTGATATAACCTCGAATGATGATTTTTTTCACAGGTAAAAGTAGCAACATGAGGCTTATTTACTTTACTATATATGATAATTTCAATCTAACATGAATGTTATTGTTATCTCAATCTTTCTATAAATTCAATTTATTTTCCATCTTGTGGGGGCATGGAATTTCAACCACATCGCAGTTGGATACAATTATATGCTTCAACTCTTGTATGTACGAATAAAGCACCATCAATTGATTTTTCATTTACTATCATATTTTCAGTTGTGATTTGATAAATTTGTATTTTTGATTTTGCTCTACAAATAGGAGATACTGTAAAATTACCTACTTTGTATGATGGACTATAAGGTGGCCCATAGGGGTTCCATTTGAACAAAAATAATTTTTTATCAAAATTTGATGTGACTGAATTGAAAGTGAAACAAAAAATAATTTTTCAGAAAAAAATATGTTTTTTTGTTATGTGCGACTCATTGTGAATAGCTTTGACCAAATCTCATTTATCCACGAGGTAAAATAAAAGAATAATTTAATTTAAATTGTTTCAAAAAAATTACATTTGACTCATGTAGAAATATACAGGATGTTCGATTTGAAAAAACATAGTTGCTGGCATTTCCAGTAAAACCGGAAGTTCGCCATATTGGATTGTAATGTGATCGAATCCGAAATGCTCATATAACTGTACCAAATTTCAGAAAAATCCGTTTACGAATGCAGAAGTGGCCCGATATTCTGTGTCACCCGGTCTAGCACCATCCAATTCAACATGTTAGTTGTAGTTATAATTGAAATTTATTATTGTTTATTATTATATATATATATATATATATACTTTTGTGTGTGTGTCCATACATGTAATAATATATGTGTGAATATAAGTGATATTGTGTGTATGTACTGAATATATTTTAATAGTTATGTGATTATAAAAGCGATGCAATAAACACAGATAGTGCACCACGCGCGGAATCGTTTCCTTGTGGTTGTCTGTGTTTATTCACCACGTCAGTGTTCACATATCTTTGTACATAGTAATCTATTTTTTATTTTTATTCACTAAACCACCACGTCACACACAAGCTATTGTAGCTTCTGTGATTTTTTTATTTTTATTTATTTCACGTTCTTTCAAATCCCATATTTCTGTTTTCATGTCTCATTCTATTGTATTTGGAAAATTTATGAAATAAAATTATTATTATTATTATACATATTTGATTTGTATTAGTTTTTTCATAATGATTGTATTTTATTTTTTAACCGACGAAACCAAAAAGGAGGAAGTTCTCTAGTCGACGCGTATATTTTTTTTCATGTATGACCACGCATAATTTTTTACAGAGTAGTTACATTTCGATGATTTTTTTTCCATTGAATAGTGTGCACATTGAAGTTGGTTCCGTTTGAATTTGAAAAGAAACAGACACCAATAGTCATAACCATATTCGGGGTTGTCCGATTTGGATGACTTTTTTTTTAGTAGATGATATATAAAGGGAATTCCAAGGAAGGGTTCCGATTTGGATGATTTTTTTTACCTCATTGTTGGTCATAGTCAAATTGGGATGGAATAATCCACCCCTATGGGTAGAAAAATAGGGGATGAATAATTTTTCACTCGGGAACATTGGCACACATATGTAGTTGACATTGACAGATTGCTATTGTCATTATTTTTCTTCTCCTACATCCGTCACAATCCGTCTATGAAAGGATGGAATTATATACAAAGTGATTAAATGAACTTACCAGAACTAGCAAAAATAATTTCTAATATATAACAATAAATAATTAAAGTTAATGATCATATTATTTAACTGTTAATAGTTGAAGTAACGTGGGTAAATAAGTATTCTGGAAGAAATAAAAATTAAATAGGTAGTAATTAGTAGATTTCATCCACAAAAAATTGGAAAAATAATAACTTTTTAACAAAAATTTAAACCGACAAAAAAATCAACTGAAAAGCAAAGAGTTAAATACACCTTAGTCTTAATGATAATTGATCTCCTAAACTAATGTAAGTAACTAATTTTGAGTCGGCACCAAAGTAACTAGCAATTGAATTAGGTAAACCGTGAAATTATGGCAGCGAGATGCACATCGGCGTTTTAATTACTTCTTCAAAGTAATATAATGATAGAAAAATCGAATTAAACGGTTTTCTTCACATAAAGGATTCAATATAAATTGAACCAGAAAATGGTAGATCTCAGGTGAAAAACAACTACTTTCTGGCAAATACCATCAGAACATTGAATGATATTCACCTGAAAATCCATGCATACTTCCATATAATATTAATGGACATTGAATGCAAATGTTTCTTTCTGATAAGCTCGATTATGTTTAATTTATGTCGTATTCACCCAACAATCCGCATACCGGTTTCAGGCTTCTTGGCCCTCATCAGTACGGAGTAGTCAACCAGCCAAAGGTGCAAAG
Source organism: Gonioctena quinquepunctata (assembly GCA_018342105.1). Lineage (NCBI taxonomy): Eukaryota > Metazoa > Arthropoda > Insecta > Coleoptera > Chrysomelidae > Gonioctena > Gonioctena quinquepunctata. The sequence goes on from JAFIRS010004787.1 coordinate 41,502, forward strand.
AGCTCTGGCTGCAGTGAGACACAACGTAAACAAACCATCATCGAGCTTGTAACACCTATAGGTACGCCGGAAAAGATAAACTTTAACTGGCGGTATCTAGTGACAGAAAGAAACACTCCGAAAATCTCCCGCCTCGATAGGTTTCTAAATGAAAGATTCCTCCTCAGTAGGAGTGGCAAGCCCGTCTAGCATATAGTGAAAGATAAGCCGGCGTGAAGTGGAATGAAAGAAAATCGAATTAAACGGTTTCTTCAAAGGATTCAATATAAATTGAACTCAGAAATGGTGGATCTCAGGTGAAAAACAATACTTTCCTGGCAAATACAGCAGAACATTGAATGATATTCACCTTGAAAATCCATGACATACTTCCATATAATATTAATGGACATTGAATGCAAATGTTTCTTTCTGATAAGCTCCGATTATGTTTAATTTATGTCGTGTTCCACTTAACAACTCTTTACCGGTTTCAGGCTTTTGGCCCCATCAGTACGAGTCAACAGCCAAAGGTGCAAGAGCTCTGGCTGAAGTGAGACACAACGTAAACAAAACATCATCGAGCTTGTAACACCTATAGGTACGCCGGAAAAGATAAACTTTAACTGGCGGTACCTAGTGACAGAAAGAAACACTCCGAAAATCTCCCACCTCGATAGGTTTCTAAATAAAAGATTCCTTCTCAGTAGGAGTGGCAAGCCCGTCTGAAACCCTTATTACACTATGCCTTTTTCGTGCCTATTTGTCTGCCTGACTGCCGGTGGCTGAAATTTTAAACAAATACGCATGCGCGCGTGGCTATTTTGTTGATTGTTTCAGGCGTGAAAATAAATAGGACTGGTTCTATTTTTTCCGCCTGAATCGAGGGGAATTCAAGGACGTTAGTGGAAATGTCACGTTTGCCAAAACAATAATTATCTATTGGACTTGACATAACCAACAAACAAATGAAATTAATCACATAGTTTTTCTTTTGTTCAGTATGACAGAAAAGAAGAAAAAATCATGTACCAGGTGAGGAAAAAGTTGAAACAAATAGTCCAGGTTTACTAAATTACTCAATCTTTTGAGGTAAATGTCAATTTTCCTTAGGTTTGCAGCTCTGAAATTAGCGCCTGAAACAATCATCAAAAAGGCACGGTGTAATAGTGCCAGTTATTTGGGGAAATTTAGCCAACAAATAGCCATGAAAATGAGCACAAAAATAGGCACGAAAAAGGCATAGTGTAATAAGGGTTTAAGATCTATCATTTTCTGGTTCAATTTATATTGAATCCTTTATGTGAAGAAAACGGTTTAATTCGATTTTTCTATTCATTCCACTTCACATGGCGCTTATTTTTCACTATATGCTAGACGGGCTTGCCACTCCTACTGAGAAGGAATCTTTCATTTAGAAACCTATCGAGGTGGGAGATTTTCGGAGTGTTTCTTTCTGTCACTAGGTACCGCCAGTTAAAGTTTATCTTCTCCGGCGTACCTATAGGTGTTACAAGCTCGATGATGTTTTGTTTACGTTGTGTCTCACTTCAGCCAGAGCTCTTTGCACCTTTGGCTGGTTGACTACTCCGTACTGATGAGGGCCAAGAAGCCTGAAACCGGTATGCGGATTGTTAGGTGAACACGACATAAATTGAACATAATCGAGCTTATCAGAAAGAAACATTTGCATTCAATGTCCATTGATATTATATGGAAGTATGCATGGATTTTCAGGTGAATATCATTCAATGTTCTGCGTGAAATTTGCCAGGAAAGTAGTTGTTTTTCACCTGAGATCTACCATTTTCTGGTTCAATTTATATTGAATCCTTTATGTGAAGAAAACCGTTTCATTCGATTTTTTCTATTCATTCCACTTCACATGGCGCTCATCTTTTAATATAATGATCTTCGATAATTGTTTGTTTGGCGCCGACTCAAAATCAGATACCTTACATTAATTGAGGAGCTCAATTATCATCAAGACTGAGGTTTATTTTATTTTTTGCTTTTCAGTTGATTTTTTCGTCGGTTTAATTTTTTGTTAAAAAGTTTTTTTCTCTTCATTTTGGTACAACGATAGGTCTGAAAAGATGCGTTGATTTGTTTGTGTTGTGTTTCGTTCGGGTTGAACCACGTCTGGAAAGAACCCCGAACGAAAACATATGGAAAATTGGCTCTCGGTAGAATTGGCTGAAAATTTATGATGTTACTAGCTGACCGACAGACGTTGTCCTGTCCAAATTTCTAGGTTCCCTGAAATGTTTTTCCCGAAAACTCTCGTCCGCGTAGAATTTTTTTTTTCTATGTTTTCCATCAAGACTATGCTTTTGACTCCTTCCACTTCCTGTTGTCCCGTTATCCCGTTTTCCTGTTACCCCGTTTCTTCTTTATCCCGTTATCCCGTTTTTCCCTTATCCCCCTATCCTGCCATCCCGTTTTCCCGTTTTTTCGTTATTCCCGTTATCCCGTTTTCCTGTTTCCCTTTTTTCATCATCCCGTTATCCCGTTTTCCCCTTATCCCCTCATCCTGTCATCCCGTTTTCCCGTTTTTTCGTTATCCCGTTATTCCCGTTATCCCGTTTTTTCTTCAACCCGTTATCCCGTTCTCAATTTATCGTACTACAATTATTATATTCGATTGCTATCTTGCAACCCTATTGCGGATCTGTGGATAAAATAAAAAAACATAAAAATCGCGATGGAAAAATAGGGGTTGATCGTAGAAGGGTGAACATTCGGGTTGTATGTATTCTAAATGCTGTATCATAAAAAAATAAAAAAAAATTAAGGGGTGGACCACCCTTAACATTTAGGGGGATGAAAAATAGATGTTGTCCGGATATTTATGTCAGACAGTACAACAGTTGTCTGTAAAAAACTGATTTAAGGCGCCATCTGTTTGAGACTTATGAAACTTACGATTAATAAAACCAATCAACATTGATAATCAGTTTATTATTAATTATAAATTATTAAGACCATTAATCGAAATAAAAATTATGCTATCTCTCAAGTTGGAAAAAATTACACATACATGCCAATTTTCATCGAAATCGGTTGACTTGGTGAAGAGTTCACTGGAAACAAACATCAGGACACTGGATAGTGGGATGGGTCATTAGAAAAAAGTGTGGGTTCAAATGATTTTTTATGTTTAGTTTCTGAGATATACGCGGCCAAAGTTCGTAAAAATGTCGTATTGGGGTAGGATTGACAAAGAAAAGAACTGTTTTTCAGTCGAAATAAGACAAAAAAAGGATGAAAATGTATTGATCGGAACTCATAACATGTTCAATTATAATCTTATTGACGATAGAACATTGGATGTATACGGGGCATAGTAAAAAAAAAAGTTTTTGGGATATTTTTTCCAGCACTATTTTGAAACCAACAAGTTAAATTTTGTTAAGATATCATAGTTTCAGTCTATTGTAGGCAAAAAAACGTGTTTTGTTTCTTGATGACTCTCTCTGTTTGAAATATATTTTATTTTTATTTTCGAGTATACCCATATACTGAAAACAATTGACAGATCGTTTTTCATTACCAAAAAAGGCTACTGCCCATTAAATGAAAGCTAGGGTAACATTCTGATGAACTTATTTGTTCAATATTACGTTTCATTTAGATAAAGGGTGCGTTACATTTTTTTTTAGGTCATTTACAATGTTTTTATTGAATATCTAGAAAACTGTTCCGCTAATTTGGACCATATTTTAATCACAATATTTCGAAATTGTTGACGACCATATACAAATGTTCGATCAACTTTGTATGTTGCGTTTCTAAGATATGCATTTTTGAAATTTACGGTATTACGATATATGGGGTAACGTATCGATTTAACAAAATTTTATGGAACCTCGATGAATGAACCAGATGAAACTATTGTATAGCGAAACATGCGTAGTGCTTTAGTGAACCCTTAGGTAGTGAAAATCTTATAGTGTATTGTAGTAGTGAGTTCTAAATCGAAATTGAAACTGATTAGTTATGAACAACAATTAACATAATTGAACTCTCAAAAAACAAACAATAATCAAAACCTAAATTCAAATAATATTATTAATATTGCTATTCATTGGTCTATTTGTGCAATCTAAAACATTGTTTATTAGTTCATGGCTAGGGTACTTTATTGTTTCTTGATGACGAGCATATCCTAGGAACCAAAGTACGCTGCAAATATGGGAACAGCATCCCACTGTTCTTGCTCCACTTTTGCAGGTACAGTAGTAGCCTAGAATACGATCATTTGCAGGTGCTTCAGGAATAATACTAAAGGATATCCACAGTTGATACTTTATAGCATTCCTAAATCTGGACGCTATGCGGCAGCTTAATAGTCCAGGTTCAGGATAACGCATAGCAATTTCAAATAGAAACAATAAAGTACCCTACCCATAAACTATTGAGAAATGTTTTAGATTGCGCAAATATACCCATCAATAACAATTTTAATAATTTTATTTGAATTTGGGTTTTGATTATTGTTTGTTTTTCGAGAGTTCCATCATGTAAATTGTTGATTATGCTGTTTATAACTAATACAATTTTCCATAATATCAACTAACTTTTGAGTTAGAAGTATTTATAATTTGATTTTTTTTGTCAAGACTGTTCAATTCCAAATTGTTGTTGCGTGTGGTTAGTGTGGTTATAGAATCAAATAATTTATTTCGAAAAGTTTTATCTTAGAATTGAATCTGTCGGAAGGATCCATAAAATTTGGTTAAATCGATAGGTTACCCCATATATCGTAATATCGTAAATTTCAAAAATGCATGTCTTAGAAACGCAACATACAAAGTTGATAATACTATCGTATATGATAGTCAACATTTTCAAAATATTGTGAGTGAAATATGGTCCAAATTAACGGAACGGTTTTCTAGATATTCAATACAAACATTGTGAATGACCAAAGAAAAATGTAACGCACCCTTCATCTGAATGAAAGGTAATGTTGAACAATTGAGTTCATCAGAATGTTACCCTATCTTTCATTTAAAGGGCAGTAGCAATCCTTTTTTTTTGTAATAAAAAACGATCTGTCAATTGTTTTCAGTATAGGGGTTCACTCGAAAATTAAAAAAAATATATATTTCAAACAGAGAGATTCATCAAGAAATAGAACACGTTTTTCTCGCCTACAATAGACTGAAACTATGATATCTTAACCTTCCGCAGATAACGTGGGTGGTTTCTTAATTTTTGATAACGTCGGTCTGACAAACCGATTTTTTCAAGGAATGATTATTGGCCGTTTTTACTTAAAAATAAATGAATATTTTTTATTGAACATAATATTTGACTATAATTTCCATGTACAAATACAAACACAAACGGATTTTTGAAAAAATAATTTTTTTTTGCAGGCTATAAAACAGCTGTATTTTCATTCAATACAACAATAATTCAACCAAAAAAAATATTCCTCTGATAAAAATGACAAAAACATAAACAGTAATGAATTAACATTAAATATAACAATATAATAGAAACAAAAAAATTGAATAAATAAAAACTGGCAACTGAACAAACCAGTTAAAATTTTATCAATTTTCATTTTGCCGAATGCAGTCTATGCACATTCCCTGGAGATGCCGACTGATTCACTGACTTCCTCATACAGTCTTCGCAATCGCTCCTGTTCTCTTTCGTAACTCATTCTGACGTAGTCACACTAAAAACATATTATTCAGTTCAAGAATGAATTATACTTACCTCAGAGTTTTACACGAACGATAACGCCGGTTTCACGCACCGTATACTTATTTTTCTAACGAAGCAAACGCTCTATTCGACAGACAATGTAAACCTGACAAGATTCTTGAATACTACGAAAGGTACCCTGGCGGAAAGCGGGAAATATATAAACAACAGATAGTTATCGCGAATATTCAAATCAGTCGGTGCGAGAGACCGTACGTTATAAGCGGAAGGTTAACAAAATATATCTTGATGGATTTGAAATAGTTTTTTGACTATGCCACGTATACACCCTCATGTATTATCATCAATAAGATTATAATTGAACATGTTATGAGTTCCGATCAATACATTTTCATCCTTCAACCCCAATACGACGTTTTTACGAACTTTGGCCGCTTATATTGCGAAACTAAATATTTGAACACACACTTTTCTTAATGACCCATCCTACTATAACATGATAAAATTTCAGCCAATTCGACCGAGAGCCAATTTCCCATAGGTTTTCGTACGGGGTTCTTTGAGAACGTTTCGGTTCACATCACCATCCGAACTGTTACTCATGACGATGGAATTGTTAGATTATAAAAAAAATAATAAGAGTTATTGTTTGATCCATGAAAATTTCAACTACTGTATACTATCTGGAAATGTTATCACCTATAAAAAATGTGAATTCATCAATTTCAATCCCAGGTAAATATAACGTAAAATGTGTATCCCGAAACAATCATCCTCGTACATTTCTCAAAGTATCAGGTAATTTTCTCACCCTCACGTTCAGCTAATAGATAAATGGGAGACTGGAGCCGTCAACAGTGTGCGGGATCACACTTCCACATGTTGGCAGAGCAATATAAAGGTGTTGTACTTACAACTTCCGGACGACGCACGTCCCTCACCGGAAGGAAGACTCTCAGTTTATTCACACTGTAAACACTCTGCGACCGACCTTCATCCTGGAAAAGCGTGGAAAACAGCTCCATGCGGAAAACGTGATCAGTCAACATAAGTGATCGTGTCGAACAAGCTTTAATAAACCCCAATGAGTGCTTGTAACTCAATATCTTGTTGACATCTAGAATTTGGCAGTCAATTAGAGAGTTCTGTCGGAGAAACTCTCGAATTCGAAATATGTCGAGTAGCGGAAAATGGTAGGACAGAGATGTGAAAATTCCGCATCCGACATCATGAGGAATCACACCAAGCAGGGAGAGTTCCAACTTTTCTCATTTGTGTTGGAATATGTTACTACCGATTTCTTATAACTCGTAAGTTATAATGAAGGTTTGCGGAAAATATGATTGAATAGAATCTGTTCCAAAATTCATAAACTACGTCTAACCTGCCCTCATATCCGGGAGAGATGGATAATATCAATATGTAGTTCCTGAGAATATGGAATACTATTTCAGTCATCATTTTCTCCATAATGCTTCAAATCAGTTGATATTGTTAGAAGTATTCAAGATCGCGAGATATTTCGATATTTTGGAATATTTCGTTTTCAGAAATTTTTAAATAATTCCCATTATGTCACATTTTTTTAACCTTAATACCTCTGGAACACCACTCCTATTACAGCTGGAACGAATATATTTTAGTTTTCTCCATGGTGCTTTTTAGGCCCACAAACTAACTTTTTAACAGTGACAATTGTCGAAGTATTAATTTTATTACAATTTGGCCGACAATATTTTTAAAACCAATAATTAACAAAAAATATTAAATTTGTCAGCGAGACTTTAATTCATTTTATACGTTTAAATACACGGTTCAAATAAGAGCATGTCTTCAAAAAGTTATTTTATTTTTTGCTTTTCAGTTAGTTTGCCTTAATCTGTTTATTTCTAATGGAGCATCGTTATTACAAGTTCTTTTCCCTTTAAGTTTTGAGCTGAAAGAAATCATGATCTTCGTCCCCAAAAACTCCTACACACCAATTTTGAATAGAATCTGACCATAATCACAGAACTCGTCCGTTATCCTGGAAGTCGTCATCTTGAATTGATAGATTTCGACAGAAAATTCATAATCTCCAAACCTAAAAACCCCTACATACCAATTTTGAATGAAATATGACCATAATCAGAAGTCTCGTCCTCCATCTTGGGACCGCCATTACGAATTTATAAATGTTTTTCCGAAAAGCTTCATACCATTATCCGTGACCATTATCCGAAACCATCTTCCATATTCCCCTCTTGAATCTGAATTTCGACAAAATTCAATTCCCAACCTGTACAATCTCACAGGTGTCGATTACAGCTATGTCGCAATTGGCACTTTTGTGGAACATACAATCCTGAGTTGATCGCGTTTTGGTACGCTATGATAGCATTAAATTCCGCTGAGTTTACGTTTATTTCAAATGGGAAATCTTTCCACGCTCTGGAAGTTAAAATTTTCAGGGATTTTTTTTTGACATTTCCAACAAAATTTTCGGTTGGGAGCAAAAACAAAAAACAAGTAAAAAAATATATATTTATATTTACATTTTGATGCAGATTACAAAAACATTGTATTTTTTCCATCTGAAAAATATAAATGAATTCAGTGATTGTTTATAACAGATTATTATTACAAACAATAAAATTATAACTGACAAATTAACCTTGTAGAGAATCGAAAATGATTGATTTCAAAGAGGATAGTTTTCATAAATCATTTGTTAAAATTTTTAATAATTGTTTGAAATAGTTTTTTTCAAATCATAATATTTTATAATGGATATAATGGCATTTTTTTTCAAAAATATGTAAACAATCTATTTATTTTTTTATTAATCAATAAAGAAACCTTTTTAAAGACAAGCTTTTATTCAGATGCCCTAAAACGAAAAAACATAATTGCTTTGGATGCATGACGTAGGTATTTTCGAGAGTTCGAATACAAAGGCGACAAGCCTTTGAAATAACCTAAGTCACATATCCAAAGCAATTATTTTTTCACTTTTTGAGGGCATTCAAATAAAAGCTTCATTTTTAAGAAGGTGTTTTTCAATAATTAATTGATTTACTTTGAAGTATGTACGCCATAATTTTTGCTTTTTCATTGAAACGTCGTCATTATGAAGTCTTTTTCCTGTAAGTTCTGAGCTATTTAGTTCTTCAATGAGGAGACCATCAAGAGATCAACTCGTCCGCCATCGTGGAAAAATCAATAATCTTCGACTAAATTCATAATCTTGACCTCGAAAACCTCCACATACCAATTTTGAATAGAATCGGACCACAATCATAAAACTCGTCTGCCATCTTAAATTTATAAATTTTGAAAAAAAATTCATAATTTCCGACCCTGAAAACCGCTACCGAGTTTGAATCGAATCGGATTATAATTACAAAACTCGTCCGCCATCTGGAGATCTTGAAGCCCCATCTTGAACTTGTGAATTTTGATGAAAATTCATCATCTCCGACCCCGTAAACCCCAACATTCCAATTTTGAATGAAATTGGACCATAAAACAGAGATCATCGACCATCTTGGAGCCGCCATTTTGATTTTTATTTATTTCGACAAAAAATGCATAATCTTCCGACACTGAAAACCCCACACACCAATTTTTAATCGAATCGGACAATAAACACAAATCTCGTCCGCCATCTTGAAGCCACCATTTTGTTTTTTCTCTAACAAAAATTCCATAATGATGATGAACGCCTGTCATATTCAATGTTAATCGGACAACTAGACGTGGAACAAATTCAATTGAAAGATTTGATTACAGACAGACACTAGGACAGGTGAAACTAAATAAAAACTTGTAAAAACAGTAATAATAATTGATATGAATGAAAGAAAAAATTTCAGCTTTTCTTTTAAATTTTTTAGGATTCTGTTAGCTCCAGTGGCAAATAACTAATAGATTACAACAATTAAAACGCAATGTCATAATCATAATCTTTGTTCAACAATTATCCGACTCGAAATTTAAACGAAACTCAAAATTATTTGATTATATTTCATGAAAAATCAGTGATTTTTTTCCAGCGAAATATTGTTCTTTCAAGTATCTTGGTGCTACAGTATTTCTTTTTAGTTTTTAAATTGACATTTATTAGTATACTTTTTTTTTACTTATATTATTATATTATAATGGAATATTACAATGAAAGTTTTCATACATTTTGTTTTATTTGATTCGGCCGATACTTGATGAAAATCCATGGAGATAAAACTAACTCGATACCTACATGATACAAAACCACCAAAGCACTGAATAATGAGGGCTGTATCATTCCAACAAATCAACCAACTCATTCGACCAAAATGGAATACATAACCTAAGATATTTTGCCACAATTATTCTGTTGTTATCGTAATTTTTCCAGATTTAGTTAAATCGATCAGGGTAGCTGGCAGTTCCTTCATAAAAAGCGACCTAGAGACGATAACAAATAATGCGTTCTTAGCGAACTTCCTAATTCTCATAGTGGGCTCTGGAAACAATAGTGTTGTGCACACCCAAATCGTTGAAATGCGTTAGTTTATGTACCTACGTCGGGCGACGCGTATGTGGTACTTTTCGAAATTATCGGAAATTGAAAGTAATCCAATTGCGTTTTGGAATTATTCCTGTGTGAAAATTGATGTGGACTGCTTGTGATAGTGAAAGAGAAGATAGAAATAACAATGTTGTGATTACGAAAAAGCGGCTTCTTTCTCAACTTCAGGTAAGATCTTTTTGAGGACACAATTCTCTTGGAGTATTCCCTTATGGTCATGAAAGCATTGCGTAATATGGTTTTCGGAAAACCACATAGGTAGTTCACATCTCAGATCTCGTGTAACAACAAATTATGTGAACTACGTTATTGAATTTTATATTCCAAATCGCCATTCGAATTGCTACTTGTCAGTTTGCCACAGCCTTCTAGAACCAAAGCCATTTAACTAATAAAGTACATACAATGGAATTGTTTTCGTGCAAATTTGACAGATAGTCGACATTGGAAGTAAAAGAGAGTTTATACAGCACGTAAAATAAAATAAGAAATAAAATAAAGTAAAGTAAGAAGTAATAATTTTCCGAGTGTTTATAGAGATGAGTAAATTAATGTAAGAAGTAAGAAGCTGTCAAATCAAAATTTGGGATTTTATGTTGAGGTTACCTCAATTTCAATTATGTATACTTGAGAAGTTGGTCCCTGTTGTTGTTTATTGAATAAAAAATAATCCATTGTTGACAACACTAACAATATTATAAAATCTTCATCATCAAGACATTATTGGCCAAAAACGAAATTAAAAAAAATGGCTCTGAACACTCCATTCTCCAGTTATGAAAACAAAAACATATACTAAGGACGGAATAGCTATTATATCATCAACTTTCATCAATTTGTCTAAATTATTCAGTATGTACATGTGCCTAACAAATAGTCAAAGTAAAAGATAAAAGTTAACCATCTTTTATTTTACCTCTTATTTTATTTTATTTCTGTATAAACTTGTTATGGATGTTGTGTGCTTTTAACTTTTCAAATTATTTTATTTTATTTCTTATTTTATTTTACTTGCTGTATAAACTCACTATTAAACAATCTTACTTTTTCGATTTGTTTGTGTTGGAGAATTGAATATTTGCACCAATTTCAAAAATAATTCATCAATTGGATTACATGTGATATTGATTAATTCGTAGATGATCATGCCTTCATATTGTGCTGTTGAGAAATGCAATAAAAATGCATCAAAAGCATTCGGTGAACATCATGTAAACTGGAAAAATATTTTGTCAAGTGAATTGTAACAATATTTCACTCAATAACAGTAAAAAATTGGAATAAACGTTATTCACCGAAAATGTGAGATTGTTTTACCTCCAATGTCGAGCATCTGTCAAATGTAAACGAAACCAATTTGTCACGGTTATGCCGAGCTCATTCATACTCTATACTTTATTCTAGGTTATGTTTTTCTACATATTTGCCAAGTTTCATCACAATCCGATCGTAGTTTCAGCATTCGGTGGTAATAAGCATACACCTTCACAACCATACTGACACCTCCATACCTAGTGTGATGTGATATAGTCTAGTTCATAAACTCAAAATGCGGTTAATTATTGTTGAAGCTCGTAAAATGATGAGTGAGGGTTCATTCGATTCGAAATGAAGGAAGACGTTTAGAAAAATGTGCAAATGTTTCGAACCTGTACATAAACAATTGCAGTTATTAACAGATTATGATGAAAAAAAGGATTTTAGTTGTTTGGAAATAACATTTAAAAAAAAAAAATGAGATTCATAAAAAGGAAGAAATCTATCTGTTATTGATAATTTTAAATTTATTGTTGAAAATAGAGCTCCTCGCGGCGACGGCTGAGCCGGTACGATTCCCCAGTACCGGCCGTAAAAAGTATTTTTTTTTACAAGCTTTAATTTGACTTCACATTTGTATGTAGGTATGTATGTTCAGTTCAAATCTTGCAAGTGAATTTCGGCCCACTAGTTGTCCGATTAACGTGAAATTAGGCAGGTCCATAATTCCGGTGACAATGCGTTATGTGATTTTTGCTAGAGAAAAAACAAAATGTCGGCTCCAATATGGCGGACGAGTTTTTTGGTTATGGTTCGATTGTATTCAAAATTGGTATGTGGGGGATTTTGGGGGTTTTTGGGGGTCGGAGATTATGAATTTTCTGTCAAAATTTTTGAAATTGAAATGGCGGCTCATAGAAATTTTGTTAGAAAAAAAAAAACAAAATGACGCTCCAAGATGGCGGACGAGCTTAGGGTTTATGGTCCGCTTCGATTCAAAATTGGTATGTGAGGTTTTTTAGGGTCGAAGATTATAATGGCGGCTCCAAAATGGCCGATGAGCTATGTGTTTATGGTTCGATATTATCCAAAATTGGTATGTGGGGGTTTTGTGGGTCGGAGATCATGATGTTTATGTCAAGATTCCTGAATCCAAGATGGCGGCCACAATATGGTGACGTGATTCGTTTTGATTCCATTCAAGAATGGTATAGGGGTTTTTTTGGGGTTAATATCTGCCAGAATTCAATGAGATGACAAATTTCATGAATGACTAAAAATAATTGAATGGAAGTGATATAAAAAAATAAGACAAGCTTTTATACAAATGCACTAAAAGGGAAAGAACAATTTCTCTGACCTAGATTATTCTGTGAGTAGCAGATTCAAATGCTTGTCGCGAATATTGAAAAAAGGATTCTCTTTAATTATTTAAACAAATGATTGTGAAAAAAGTTTGTCTTTGAAATTATTATTTGCGATCTCTACAGGGGTTATTTGATTTTTTATTAATTTGATTGTTTATGATAAGAACAATTTGTTAGAAACAATCTCTGAATGTAAAGTAAAGTAAATTCATTCAATTCAGGTATAAAACAGATACAGATTCATTTCTAACATAAGAGGGAAAAAAATATATACATATAAATAAAAATATTACATAGTCCTAGGAGAACAAATTTTGAATGTTACGGCTACCTAAGCAAGCTTGTATTGTAGCCCGCAAACAAAATAGTGATTCCAATCCTATATAACCAGACATATCAATATTGCAGGGTGAAGAAGGGAAGAGATAGAGATAAGAAGTGAGAGAGAGAGAGAGATAGATCTGTTTGTGATGCGCTTTGGAAGGCACCTCTAATAATGGTTAATCCTTATTTAAGTATCAGTAGAAGCATATCATAATTAATATCAAACAAATTTTTTCAACTCTCTTTTGAATTTGAGTTTGTTTCTCATGCCTTTCAATGATTCAGGTAGAGTATTGTTAAATTCTGGTCCAAGATACGATATACATTTTTATTTTGCGTAGTCTGCAGCGTGGAACATTCATGGTCTTAACTGAACTGGTACGAGTATGAATGCATGCTGTACAAATGTTATTGAAGAATTAGCAGTCCATAGTAAACTCTGAAAAATGTAAAGTTTCCTAACTCCGAATATTCCAGTTTCATCATACAACGACTTAGTAGAAAGAATACCTCCAATCTTTTTTCATCATTATTCTTATTAATGAATTCTGAATCACTTTTGAGTTAACTAGCGATGTCTTGAAGGTACCGCCCCATACTAGAATACAATAACGTATTATGGAGTAGCCAAGGCATCATATACCATCAGTATCATTTTCCTGTTATTATATTCTAAGCTGATAAAACTCATAGATTATTTACGTAGTTAGTTACTGTATAATCAATGTGTTAATACCACTGAAGGATTGGTCCACTATTACTTCTAGGTATTTTATTGTGTCCGTTTTATATATAGGAGTACAGCTACAATTGTGAACATTCGCCCAAGATGTTTTGTGGATTTTTATAATGTTTCTTATCGGTTGGTCTCTAGTAGTTGGAGTAAATGCAATGAATTTGTTTTTTTTGACATTGACACTCAGTAAATTAGTACTCAACCAGTTGAAAATCATTTTGATGCCTACTTCAGCCTGATTGTATACTTCTTCCCACGTTTTTCCAACAAAAGTGATAGCTGTGTCATCAGCAAATGCAGTTATTTTACCTTTGAAATTAGAAATTTTGAAGATGTTGTTCATGTAGAGGAGAAATGAGATAGGACCCAATACAGTTCCCTGGGGTACGCCCCGGGTAACTAGTAGTGGGTTGCTCAAAGATTTGTTTACCTTGACAATTTGTGTTCTATTTGTCAAATAGTCCTCAAATATTTCCAAAGCAACACCCCTCACACCTATGTCAGCTAGACGTTGGAGGAGTATATGGTGATCGACAGTATCAAATGCCTTGGCCAAATCCAAAAACACCGTTATGCATTTTTTTTGATTTTGGAAACAGTTGTTGATTTGGTTAACAATCCCAAAAACTGCGTTTTCAGTTGATCTGTTTTCCAGAAAACCATATTGTGATTTTGAAAAAATATTGTTATTGTTGCAGAATTGTATAACTCTATTTTTGAGACATTTTTCGAATATTTTTGAGAAATTATTAATCTGAGTTATGGGTCGAAAGTTTGTTACTAATTTTTTATCGCCTGACTTAAAATCGGTGTTGTGATTGAGTCTTTGAAAGATTTAGGTATTTTTCCAACATTAAATATTAAATTCAAAATGTGACATATGGGTTCTATGGAGTACGTGTGGAGCTTTTTGATAAGGACCACAGAGATCTTGTTGAGACCAGGAGAAGTATTATTTTTCAATCCAGATATGATATCGATTAATTCGTTTCTTGTTACTGGGTGTAGGAATATTGAATTAGCGATATTGTTTCGACTTTCTATGACGGGGAATGTGGGCTTTTCAATTTTACTTGCCATATCACCACCAATTTCAACGAAAAAATTATTGAAAAAGTTAGCCTTTTCTTTATCTAACAAAATTTGTTGTTTGTTTTCATCTTCAATATCATAATTAGTAGATTTATTTTTTGCACTGTTTGTTATTTCGTTCACATTCTCCAAACTTTTTTTAAATCATTTTTAGATCTAATATTTTATTTGATAGAAGTGTTTTTGGTTTCTCGGGTAAGTTTGGTCAGGAAGTTTCTATAAGTTTATATTCGTTTTGTTTTTCTACTGACAAGTCGGCCAAAAGATTTTGTTTCAATTTGTCTCTATGGTGTATAGAAATAAGAAGGCCATTTGTCATCCATGATTTCAATTTTGTTTGTTTATTTGATTTTTTTTCACTTCTGTACATTTGTCAATATGCTTTTTTAGTTCATTGAAAAAGGTATTTTATGCAGATTCTGGGTCTCTGGATTGCATAATTGACTCCCAAGTTTCTTTCTTGAGTGCTTTCATGAGCTTATTATAATTAGTGACGGTGTATGATTTTTTCGTGCATATATTGGTTTTTTCAACTTTTTATCAAGTTTTACCGATAATAGTGACATGTAGTGATCGGTTATATCACATTTAAATATATAAGGATTGATTAGATTGTTGTATTTTTTTGAAATTTTCACATAACCGTGGTCAGTTAAGCTTGCAGAGTTAGTCGTTTCTCTGGTTGGTGGTTGGTGTGTTTATATTCATTCGCGTATTCATTTGCGATAGAAAAATTAATAACAATCACATGCGTTCAAATGTAAAAAAGATAAACATATTCAGTGATTGTCACTGACAAATAATGAACAATTACATTATACAAAAATTACCTTGTATAGAAAATCGCAAATAATTACTTTCTCAATATTTTGTGTGAATAATGGAGAAACTAAAAAATCTATTATTTATAAATTATTTTTTAAGACATTTTTTCAATCATGTTTTCTAATGAATGAAACGGCAAAAAAAATCATGGAGTATGTAGGTAATCAATCTTTTCGTTTACAAATTTTTTCGTAAACTAAAAATTCATGTGATCCATTACTATTTTTGTATATGAACAACAAACTCATTTTATGAAAAGACAATTAAATCCAGATGATACCATATTTTATTAATTTCTGAATTAGTATCAATTAGCATAATTTTGTTTATTTGTTGGGGCCAGTTTTGGAAATCGTAAAGGCAAAGCGCTCGGCACGCGGAACTGGGTTTTCAACATTAAATTAAAATTATTAATAATATACATCGGATCCCAGAAGTCGGCACTGTTTGCCATTTGAAATTTCTTTTTTTTTATGAATATTTTGTTTTATTTCTCAAATGTTAATAGTT
Organism: Gonioctena quinquepunctata; assembly: GCA_018342105.1. Taxonomy (NCBI): domain Eukaryota; kingdom Metazoa; phylum Arthropoda; class Insecta; order Coleoptera; family Chrysomelidae; genus Gonioctena; species Gonioctena quinquepunctata. The sequence goes on from JAFIRS010004787.1 coordinate 57,823, forward strand.
TCCGAGTCATTTGCCAATAACTAAATTCATTTTTTTTTTCTCATTTGTTAATAACTTTTGCATTTTTCATTTTCGGTTTTGAAATTTTCGCACATTCTTCTGGACCTTATTCCGAATCCAACGAGGTTTAGCGAATATTAAGACCATTTTGAGTTTTGGTACTAGACTAGCGAGCAAATTATAGACTAGTCGAAACCTGTGAAAAATAGTTCCAAGTCTCCAAAAAATATAAGCACTATCTCATTCGATTCGGAATGCAATCTCGAGAAAGTATTTTTTTTTGCTGAATACAACTGCAATTGTTATAACAAAAAAAAAGAATTCAGTTTTTTTGGAATAACTCAAAAACTATAAGAGATAGCGGAAATCGGAAAATAGATTCTCAAAGAGGATGAAACTTTTTGGAACGCTGTCTCCATTATTTATTATTTTTATTTCACCCTCTAAAGAGAGTATACACTACAAAAAATACTTTTTTATAGTGTTAAATATGAATTCTGAAATTTGAATGAATAATGGTGTGTTTTCAACACTTGAAAAAACAAGGTCCCATTGGAAAAAAAAATAAGTTTATTTTTCAACATGTTAAGCATTTGTTGGTCAGTCCATATTTTTCGGACCTCGGTTTTCATAAAAAACAGCATAAATGTTCAAATAGTAGCTCTATATATATATTAAAAATCAAAATTGGCATATCTCAATAGTAACAAAAAATGATTTATGAAAAAATTCCAAATCTCATTGTATTTTTATTCTGGAACAACTAATAATTACAAAACAACCATTTACAACAAAGTGTGTCTTTTTTACATTTTGGAACGTAGGTCCTTATCGCGCGTTGCGAAAGAGGGCTAGACGGAATAAATTAAGACCAAAAGTTGAAACGAGACTTTCGCTGTGACGTGCGCGTGTTTCTCTGTCTGTCTGTCTCTCTCTCTCTCTCTCTCTCTCTCATAGAAAGCAAGCCAGTTATTTTCGTTTCGTCTTTCTATTTCACATTGAACAGTGTGGTGTCGCGACGATTATTTTTGTTGAGTGTATACAGGTTTTTTGTACATAATAAATAATAAAAAAAAAAAATAATAATCCTAAGTGTTTTGCACAATTCCGGATATTGCTGATGGAGTTAGGTAAGTAGAGATTTTATACAGACAATAATAAATGCTTATGTATTTTTAGCAAGTACCATTATAACCTCTCTTTACTATTGTGCTAACCAAGTCATACGCGTTATAATCTCTCCATCATTGTGTGTTTAGCAAGTGTACGCGTCATAACTTTCATAAATTCAAAAGCAAATTATATTTTAATATTACAATATCAATGCGTATGTATTTAGCAAGCCGTGCGTGTTCTAACCTATACGCTGTTGTGTTTACGAAGTCGAGAGAGTATATATATATATACACTCTGTTGTGTTTACAAAGTCCCGCGCATCTATGACGTGTACGAAAGAATAGACAGACAGGGTGCATATATAGAAAAGGGTAGTCTCTTGACTGGACTAGTTGAAAAAAACTGAGTTTAGGAAACACAAAAAACCAAGTTTTATGTTTTCCTTTGATTGCATCAATAAAAGGCCAAAAATTTTTAATTTTTTCAAATACTTTATTTCATTATCAAGACATCTGAAAAGAACAAAATCACATTGTAACAATGCTCTTTTTTATGAACTATAAAAAACTTACTAACTCGAGGTTGCTAACAGGAAAATATCGGTGCACATCACAAATAAAATCTTTAAAAATCAGTTTGTAAAAAACATCTTCGACTACTTGAAAATCTCATGTTGAATATGCAAATTCATGTCGAATTTGATTGAAATACACACGTGGTGATCCCTGCAGTGGATTGTCGAGAAAGGACCGTGAACGCGGTCAGAATAATTGATATGATGTTAGAACCAATGAGGGAAGAGCACGTGTTTATCCCACTCTTCGACGATCATCATTGGCGGGCCATTCAAAAGTTGTACAGGGACACTTTCGCCCTTCGTGTCAAAATTCAGTAGATATATAACTAATATATAACTATCTACTGAAAAATATACTGAGATTTGGAATTTGTTTGTAATAAATTGTTAACTTAATAAACAATTACATTTTTAATGAAAAAATTATGTTTTTTGTAATTCAAAAGGGAAATTCCAATTATGATTTTGAAAAAAAAATATTTAAATGAAAATATAAAGAAAAATTATACACAGTAAGAATTTTTTTTTCAATTTTTTTTCATATCATATATCTCTAGACAATAAAATGGCATATTTTTTCAAATAGCAAACTGATGGATTTGTTTATAGACAATTTATAAACAAATGTACTAAAATAAAATAATGCCGTTTTTTATGAAAACAGAGATCCGAAAAATAAGGACTAATTAACAAATGCCTAACTTGTTGAAAGATAAACTTAATTATTTTTTTCAAGGGACCCTCTTTTATCAAGTTATAAAAATAACCTAGTTTATTAAAATTTGTAAATTTTCAGTTAATACTATAAAACAATTATTTTATGTCGCGCGGAAATCCTTAAATTCAAATGATGAATAATAGAGGTGGAGTTCCGATTTCCGCTATCGCTTATGGTTTTTGAGTTATTCCCTGAAAACTGAGCCCTTTTTTTCGTTTTTATTTTTTGTTAATAACAATTGTAATTTTCGCCTTGTTGGTACCAAATTGATCTATCTATTGCATTTGGATTATTAACATCAGGAAACAATTTTTTTAATGAAGGCTTTAAAAAGTTCATAAAAAATCTAGATAAACCTCGCCATCAACTGGGCCTTGAAATAAAGGCCAATAATTTTGTTGATGATGATACCAGCCCCAACGTCCACTTTTTTAGGAATTTTGTTTCTATTTTCTCAACTGTGGACTGTTAGACGTGTTGACCAGTGTATTTATTATTGAACATTTCACAAACTCCCTTTTGAGTTCTTGTTTTATAACCTCATCCAATCATAATTAAAATGTCTATTCTTTGAGTTTCGGATAAATGAGCCATAGTTAAATCAAATACACCCACAAATATTTTTCAATGCACTGATGTGTGTCAGCAACTTATAAATATCAAAATAAAAGTAGTCTACTAGATTGACATTACATTATTTATGAGGGTTTTGTGAATAATTTGTTGGTGTCTTGAACGACTTTTTTCTGATGTTCAGCAAAACAGATAAGAAATTATCTGATTATTTCTCATGGTGTTATTTGATATCAAAAGTATATTTCAATAGACCAGATAATATTGCAGATTCAAAAGTTAGGATAACGAAAGAAATTAATAACATAACCCCTGAGGTCCTACAAAATGTTGTACGAGAATTCCAAGTTCGACTTGCTTATTGTCAAAAAGTGAATGGTGGTCATATGGAATATTTCATTCATTTGCAAAATAAATTGAAACTTCCTCAACATTATCCTTCATTCTACGTGAAGTATCAAAAATTTACATTTTTAAAATAATTTTTTTGGTTATGATTGCACCAAATTTGAAAAACTTAATATTGCTGAACAGAAAATGAAAACCTCTTTCGAACAAGGTTTCACTCCACACGCCTTCTCATTTAGAATTTTTGAGAGGGAGATCATAATTCAGAGGGGGTGTAAGAAGGGGGTAATATTTTCATACCGTAAATTGTCAAATGGACAATAGAAATCAACCTGTTCCAGGTTTTTTAAACAAATAAATAACCCTAAAAATGAATTTATTCCATACCTATGGACTGCACTGTATAGAGAGCTTTCATCATTTCCAGAAATTTCTCGCACTTGTTTATCGATGCTTCGAAAGTTCGATGAACGTTTCGAGAATGGCCTAGACCTTTGCGTAACGTGTCACATCTACCTGCTCGGGGTTTGTTTACATTGGAAAATCCAATATATCGTCGGTAACGGGCGATTACATGCAGTGGAGTACTACATTCGCAACAATATTGATATCAAATCCTGGATATCTTCACGTAATATTGACCTGAAAAATATTCAACGCCCAGAAGTCTCAGAGGGACTCTTAAGAAAATAATATGTGTCATGCGATGATTCTTTGATATATTTCTGTTATCTCTCTGTATGTTACTGTTTATGAACATAAAAGATATCGAGTGTCGACAAGAAAGTAATTTAGTCAAGATACTTTTTCCTTTCATATTCTTCGATCAAACGTTTCTACGAAACGGTGGTTGAATCCCCATATTCATCAGGAGGGATAACATGATTAAATTCAAAAATTACCATGTGCAACGAACAGAAAGGAACGATGCGGTCTGCAGAAATGAAGCAGACTCATAGCAATTACAGAAAATTAACAAAAGTGAAATGAATTAAATTGCACAATGCTTCGTAGGAATTAGGCGATTGATTGAACTTAATTTGATATGTATTTCAAGAGGTTGGTCCTTGTACTGTCGTTGTTAGGTATATATATATATTGATAAATATATATATATATGTATGTCAGTGGTTTATTTCTTGAACCATTAACTTTATACTTAAGAGGGTTTTTTTTTCTTGGGTTATGGTTCTTCAGACAATTTATAGAGACTTATTTATAATTCATTGTTTGAAATTTTCATTAAAACGTTTCGCCTGGAGGCCCCCAGGTTTCATCAGATTTCTACAAAAAAAATTTTTTTCCCTATGGGAGATTGGCTGTTTTGTGCATTATATTCTTACCTACAACACATATTCGTTTTAAATGGTTCTTTGTTTAGCACATTGCTGTTTGGAGGTGTTTTCTTTCTTTCTTACCATTCTAGTAAGAAATAATAATAATAATAATAATAAATGGACTTTATTTTACTTGGCGGAGTTTAGCTCATAGCTATTCTTCCACTCAACCAAGTGTGATTCAAATGAACAATGTCATGTACATTTATAATAAAATGATAATGAAAAATAATAATCATAGCAATGAATGTGCCTACCTCCAACATATTATTCTAATTATTGAAAGAATATTTACAGTTGAGAAGAGGTTACAAATGCAAAACGATCAAAGAAAGAGAGTGCATTTAATGCACTCATAGAATCGCCTAATATAATATCAAATAAATTATTTCACCTTATCATTATACAGTGACAAAAACGTTGGTACCTATATCGTATGAAATGAAAAGAGAGATTGCGGAATCAGAGTTCCCAAAAAATAATTTAAATGGAAACGAAACTTTCATGAAAACAGAAACAAAAAACAAAAATTTAGCATAAAAATGTTAAACATATCGTGGCAAAAACAATGTAAAGAATAAGTGAAGATTCAGGCCTCCATAAATAATGTTACTTGAATCAAATGTGTTTTCAAAATTTCATGACGATTGGTGTGCTTCTTCCATTTTCTCAATCAGGGCTTGAATTTCATCCATGGTGGGTTTCATTATCCTACCTTTGATCATAACACGAATTTTCCCGTCGATTGTCCAGACATTCTTTTGTCCGAATTTTTTAGCCAGTGCAATGACTGATTGATAGCGTTGGGGCGTAGGATCTTCTTTTATCGAAAAGTTAGTACCTTTCAATATGGATTTGGACTTAAAAATATGTATTTTCATATCAAAAAATTTAAGTTTAACCAGTACCACCTTATCTGATATTCTATAGGTATGTACTATATCGGCCTGTGCGACGTCTTTAATTTTCATAACATTTTTGAAAATGTCATGGATATTTGCCAATAGATTTTCACTAGAGGAACTTTCGATTCCGAAAATTCTCAGTGAGCATCTGCGAGTATATTGTTCAAAGTGGTCGAGACGTTGGTCTAGCTGGCTAATTTTCTGAGTGTGTTGTTCAACTTGCATTTTGAACACACCCAAAGTCTGCTGCAGTTCGTCAAATTTCGACTCTATACTAGCAGATACATTTTCGGATACCTGTTTGATAATTTGTTTCATCGTGGACTCGTGTAACAAATCATTGGAAGCATTCCTTTGCGAGCGTAGTTCGAAATTTGTCTGAGATAGCGACGTCATATTGTGCCGCGGCATGACCGTACTTCCTTTACTGCTACAGGACAACTGATAACCAATGAAAATTGCTGATCGCCGACACGCTGACTGAAGTTGAGATTCTTATCAGTTGTTGATTTCAATCGCGCATGCCTGTGTTTGCCACCTTGGTCGTTGAAATACGAATTATGGCCGGTGATAGTTGTAGATAAATATTGATATATTTTACCTATTAGTAGGGTAGGCTTCAAGTTTGGGAATTTGATTACGCATTCATTTGAGAATAAACTTCACTAACTAACACTTGAACTTCTTATCGTTTTACTAAAACTGGTGTTAAAAAGGATAACTGAGAAGTTGCTGGAGGTAGCAAAAACACGTCTACTCAGCACATGACATTCTCATTGACCAGTGTCTCGAAACAAAATTGGTATCTTTTGTTCTTATATGAGTTGATCGTATGGTTTGGAGTGAACTGAAATTGACATATGCCAGTATTTCGACGTCTTCATGATTATTGATGGTTTGTTCGTTTGTGTTTGTTCTTTTGATGTTTGGGTGTGAGTATAGGTGGTTGTTTCTTTCCAAAAGATGTGGTAGAAAGTGTAACATTGGCATATTTTTTTATTTTTTTCTGGTTGGGAGCGTCAAACAAAGAAAACTTTTGTTTAGTCTTATTCTTTTAAACATTTTTGTCTCGTATAATGAAACTGTTTATAATGTGGGTAAGTATTGGAGCGAATATCTCTTTAGATTGCTTGATAACGTTAATTGGAATCTCGTCTAGGCCAGTAGATTTTTTATTTGGTGAAAGTTGAATAGCGTCGATGACTTCTAGTTCCGTAACGGGAGCAAAAAACATTGTTCGAAGGAGCCAGACTACTTTTGGTACAATTAGTACTGACATTATCACCAAAGTGATCGGAAATCTTTTTTTGTATGGCTGAAGATAGAAACTCCAAAGCTGCCGCTTGATCCTCTGGATTGCTCGAATGTTCATCGTTATAGATAATTTCTTTAATATTGGTACTTTTCCGTTTACCCTTAACTTCATTAACTTAATTCCAAGCTGTTCTATTCCTGTTATTTGAATGATCGATAATATTTTTAATCGACGAAATCATAAAGAAGGAAGGTTCTCTATTCGACGCGTATATTTTTTTTTATGTATGATCACGCACAACTTTTACAAGCGGTTCGATTCCGATGATTCTTTTTTCATTGGATAGGTGTACTTCGAAGTTGGTCCCATTCCAATTTGAACAAAAAATCCATCCCAAAGGGTAGCAAAATGAAGGATATTGATCGTTCACCCTCTGAATTTTGGTCCGTTAACCGATTCTATCAGGCATAACTTTGTAGTGAGTTTTCCGATTTGGATGATTTGTTTTTTCATTAGAAAGGGCATGCCTCATAGTTGATCATATTCCGAATTGGAATGGAATGATTCATCCCTATGGGTAGAAAAATAAGGGATGATTGATTGTTCACTTGTGAACTTTGGCACACATATGTAGTTGACATTGACAGACCCTCCTACATCCGTCAAAATGATTACATTCTATGAAAGGATGGAATTATATACAAAGTGATGAAATCAACTAACCAGAACTTTCAAAATTAATTTATATTATATAACAGTCAACAGTTGATTTGTTGAAAATATAAAGAGGATGTTCATAAAATCAGATGTGGTATCAATCTATCATATCCCATGACAGGTTTTAATGTCAGAAAACACTAATTTCAAAGTGTGTCTCCAAAAGAAATGATTCTAAATTTTTCCATCTTTGCAAAGTGAGATTGCTTCTTGAAAATGTGTTTCCCATTTCTTCCGGTCTTCCTAATGATCGTGGAAGCGTGAAATAGATTTTCGTCGACAAAAATGTATTGAAGACCTAGTGAATGCGATGTCTCTCCTGCGTCAATGTTACGAATGATTTCTGGTGAGTACTCTCTTTTGGAAAACATTCTTCTTTGCCTCATTCATCTTTATGAGTTCTTAATTGAGACTGGAATAGAAAATCAAATAACTATCTGAATAAAAATGCAAATTTTCAATTTCAGATTTTTTCTTTTGAATTAGGGCCTTTTCAGAATATCTATCAGATGTAGTTCAATGTCCAGCGTGGCTTTAGCCAGGGAAGTAGTTGTTTTCTGTTAGACATTCACAAAAAATTACTTCATTTTAATCGTGGATTTTTCAATTCACAGAAAAATCTTTCTACCAATATTCAATTGAGAATGTTTCCCTTGTCAAAATGAACAGTTAAAACAGAAAATCATATTATTTAATAGATCATAGTTGAAGTAAGCTACCTACCAAGTATTTTGGAAGTAATCAAAAATTAAGTAGGTAGTAATTAGTAGATTTCAGCAACAAAAAATTGAAAAATAAAAACTTTTTAACAAAAAATTAAACCGACGAAAAAATCAACTGAAAAGCAAAAAATAAAATAAACCTTCTTAGTCTAAATGATAATTGAGCTCCTAAACTAATGTGAGTAACTGACTAGTAATTGAATTAGGTAAAGCGTAAAATGATGGCAGCAAGATGCACGGCTGCGTTTTGGTTACTTCTTTCAAAGTAATATAATGATCTTCGATAATTGTTTGTTTGGCGCCGACTCGGAATCAGTTGGTCACATTAGTTTAGGAGCTCAATTATCATTTAGACTATAAAGGTTTATTATATTTTTTGCTTTTCAGTTGATTTTTTCGTCGGTTTAATTTTTTGTTAATAAGTTTTTATTATAATAAAGTTCCTTTTCAGAGATGGTTTGTTTATTTACTTCTTATCTATATGTAAATTGTAATTGTAACCTTTTTTGGATGAGGGTTTATTATTATTATTATTACTATGTTTTTTCCTGTGTTTGGTTTATGCATTCTCGCCGTGAATTGGATTAACGTGACTGCAGACAATAAAGTGTCAACCAGTATTATCGAATGGTGTTTATATTCCTGACATTCGAAACCGTTTTTGCCTAATTCCAGTGTATCAAAGATGTCGAGTATCAGATCTACCCTCGTGCGGACGGTGCTCAGCAATGTTCAACGATCCTCCTCAGCAGACTCGAAATAACGTTAAATGATTCCAAAACCAAACGATTAGTTAGAAAACCGCATAAGTTTGCAAACTACCAACGTCTATTTATATCGGTTAACAGCGCAATGCAGTTCAAGATATAAATTAAATCTGAAGTAGATGTAACATGTGTTGCCTGACTTCGCGAAGTTTCGAACGCAATTAACCTTAGAGTATATGGTCTGCTGGATATTCACCGGACAACTTTGAGCTTTATCACTGAAGAGAATTTGTTGGTGGTTTCGATCTACCTTTCCATATCTAATATTGAATCTCTAGACCAGGGTCGATAATTTTTGAAACAAAAAAAAAATAGTAGGATGAAACCCATTGGAAAAGGAAGAGAATATAACAAAAATGAAAGGAAAAATAATTTACGGGCGATCTGAGGTCGGGAAGTGGAAGCGGGTGAGTTTTAAGGGGTAAAAAACGGTTTATCTCGATTTCCTGCAAAACTACAAGTCCTATGGCGAAGTTGTAGGTAATGAAAAGATCTACAACTTTTGTTGCGACACTTTTTTCACAAAACCCCAAAATGTATGTAAAAAATGCAAATAACCAAGTTTTTGGTTTTTTATTTTTATCTTTAAAAAAAAAACAATTTTACGAAAATTTGGTAAAACTTACCTTTTTATGTCCCAAACAAACTGTTATTTTTTTTATTTAAAATATTTATTTTTTCACCTTATTTTGACTTAATATCGAAAAAGCACCCTAATTTTCAATCGAAAATTCTCCCGTCAAAATATCAGCTTTTTAAAAAAAGTCGGTGGTATTTTTGTTCGTCGAAATCTCTACTTTCTGATGGTGTGAAAAATATATACATTACTATGGTAAATGTTCTCAGAAAATGCAAAGAAATAACAGGTAGTAAGGCCCAGACCCTCCTAGCCCCTTCCTCACTTCTCTATGAAATACCTTTTGATGGGCGGAAAATTTTAGCCAGCTATATAAGTTATTTTTTTTATGAAGAAGAAAAACTCGAAGTCGTCTCCACAATATAATATTAACAATCGATTAGATAAATACCATCGATTAGGTGAACATGTTTCGAACGTCTATAGGTTCATCATCAGCAGATAATAAGAGTATTATGGAGATGAAAAAATATTTTGTAGGTTAATGATATAAAATTATTTTAATTCCAATGTTCATAACTTGGACCATATGGAATTATGAACATTGGAAGAAAATAACCCTTAATTTCCCGGAAACCTTTCCCCAAGTTATGAACATTGGAATTAAAATAATTTTATATCATTAACCTACAAAATATTTTTTCATCTCCATAATACTTTTATTATCTGCTGATGATGAACCTATAGAGGTTCGAAACATGTTCACCTAATCGATGGTATTTATCTAATCGATTGTTAATATTATATTGTGGAGACGACTTCGAGTTTTTCTTCTTCATAAAATTATACCACTCCACTTCGAGATACAATGGACTTCTACCACAGGTTATATAAGTTATCTTGAAATAGCAATAAATAGGCATCTACGCATATAATTTAAAGAAGATTCTACAACTTTCTCAAAATATTGTAGATGTCTTATTGAATATTAACTTCATTAACTTATTTGGTTCTTAATTATAGTAGTATATTTCGATTTGCACTTTTTTTGTTAATCAATGTAACATAAAATCTTACATTTTTTGAGTAATTAAAGTGTACATTTTAATAAATAACTCAAAATTGTACATAATGATTAAAAAAAAAATCGGATTCGAGTTTTTTTCGTTTTTTTCTTTGCATTTTCTGAGAACATTTACCATAGTAGTGTATATTCTTTTTATACCATCAGAAAGAAGAGATTTCAATGAACAAAAAGCGCACCGACTTTTTTTAAAAAGCTGATATTTTGACGGGAGAATTTTCGATTGAAAATTAGGGTGCTTTTTCGATATTAAGTCAAAATAGGGTGAAAAAATAAATATTTCAAATAAAAAAAATAACAGTGTGTTTGGGACATAAAAAGTTGAGTTTCAACCAAATTTCCGTGGAATTTTTTTTTTTTGTAAAAGATAAAAATAAAAAATTATAAACTTGGTTATTTGAATTTTTTACATAAATTTTGAGGTTATGTGAAAAAAGTGTGAACACAAAAGATCTTTTTATTACTTACAACTTTGCCATTTAACTTTTTTTTCCATAGGACTTGTAGTTTTGCCGGAAATCGTGCCGTTTTCTACCCTTAAAAACTCACCCCCTTCCACTTCCCGACCTCAGATCGACCGTAAATTATTTTTCCTTTCATTTTTTTTATATTCTCTTTCCTTTTCCAATGGGTTTTATCCTACAATTTTTTGTTTTCACTTTTTACCATTTTCAAAGGCTTCAGCCCTGGTCTACTCTGAGAAAAGCTGAATATAATTTTGAAGGGATGTACAAAGTAGCACAAATTATGCTAGAAAGTTGAGGGTTGATAGAACATATAGTAATGAGGATCAACCGAATGAACACTCAATGCACTTTTATAACTCCAACCAAAAAGAAGGATTGAACGAACAGTTTACTTTTTCATTGACTAGCGAAATTGAAACTTCTAAAATAATTGATAATATAAAATCGCAGGCTTATGGTGATGATGAAATGAATATTACCATTATAAACCTTTGTGGACCCCTCATTATATCTATAATTACTCACATTATAAATGAATGTATAAGTCAAAATTACTTTCCCATCTTATGGAAAAGTGCAAAAGTAATACCCATAGCAAAAACTAGTAATCCCCAGAGTTATAATGACCTGAGATCCATCAGCGTCCTTCCCTCATTTTCAAAATTCTAGAAAAAATAATGGAAAATCAAATCAGATCTTACGTTGATCAACATAATATATTACCATTGAAACAGTCTGGTTTCAGAAGCGGCCACAGTTGCGCTATAGCAACATTTAAAATAGTTATAACTAGAGCTCTCGGTCGAAACAAAGTAACAATTTCAATATTATTAGACTACTCGAAAGCATTCGACACCATAAATCATCGAATACTACTCTCTATGTTGCACTATTTCGGATTCAGTGATAAAGCTCTAGTATTAATTCCATCCTATTTACATGACAAAAGACAGAAGGTTACTCTAAGTGATACATCCTCGAATTGGCAGGAAATAAATTCAGGGGTACCACGAGGCAGCATTTCAGGTCCTGTTTTACACCCTTCACACATCCACTCTCACTGAAAAACTGAAATCCTGCAACTACAATTTATACGCAGATGATTCTCAGATATATTTCCCCTTTGATCCACCAAATCTCGCAGAGGCCGTAAACTGCATCAAAAGTGACGTGGATACAATTTTGGAAGTATCTGCAGATCATCTGTTGGAAATCAATCACAACAAGTCACAGTTGCTATGATATTCGAAACTGAAAATATTTGCGAGCAGGCAAAAAGTTACGATCTGAAAATTGGAGATTTCAAAATCAATTTCAAGCTCACTCTAAAAATTTGGGGCTCATTATAGACTCCAAGCTTAGATTCACTGAACATGTCACTTATAAACTCAAAACTGCTTATGCATCTCTGAAATTGATATATCCGCGAAGAAAATTCTTAAGTACAGAGGTAAAAAAAATATTAAGCGATTCACTAGTTTTGTCCCACTTTAATCACTGCGATGTGGTCTATCACAAGTGTTTGATAGCAATGACATAAGGCTTATACAAAAACTACAAAATTCATGCATGAGACTAATTTTTGGTATAAGAAGTAGATCCAGAATTTCTCACAATGTTTCAAAATGGCTCAACGTGAGCCCGCAGACGCCTACACACAGCCTGCACTTCCCTTAAAATAATCAAGTATAAAAACCCTCCCTACTTACATGTTCATTCAACTCATAGAACTGATGTACACAGCTTGAATTCAAGAAGGAAATTGGTTTTGAGTATTCCTGCTCACAGAAAAGAATTCCTTAAGCGCTCATTTTCATATAATATATCTGTTACAATCAATACAACACCTGAAACCCCAGCTGTTTCGACCTAACGATCAGTACCTTCAAAAAAACATTCACAAATCATTTATTTTTTGCTTGGCACAACTGACAAACGAAGCATTCGCATCGAGAATCTGATGAAGTGTTAAAAATGTGCACTTTCTCGACCTTATTTCTCTCTTTCTCTCTCTCTATCTCTCAATATTTCTCTCTCTTCTCTTTCCCGCCATTACTTCGCTGATCTCATCCTTCTTCTCAGCCCTATAAACATGACTTTTCTCAAATGAAGGCCTTGGTGGAAGATCAGATGCGAAGTATCTCAGCAATCTGAACCAAAAGCCATTTGCTCATCACATATACCTACAGATTTATATATATATATATATATATATAATTTCTAAATGTCATAAAATGTGGTGTGCAATAAAGGTATTATTATTATTATTGAGAGATAAGTGCCATGTGAAGTGGAATGAATAGAAAAATCGAATTAAACGGTTTTCTACACATAAAGGATTCAATATAAAATTGAACCAGAAAATGGTAGATCTCAGGTGAAAAACAACTACTTTCCTGGCAAATACCACGCTGAACATTGAATGATATTCACCTGAAAATCCATGCATACTTCCATATAATATCAATGGACATTGAATGCAAATGTTTCTTTCTGATAAGCTCGATTATGTTTAATTCATGTCGTGTTCACCTAACAATCCGCATACCGGTTTCAGGCTTCTTGGCCCTCATCAGTACGAAGTAGTCAACCAGCCAAAGGTCCAAAGAACTTTGGCTGAAGTGAGACACAACGTAAACAAACCATCATCGATCTTGTAACACCTATAGGTACGCCGGAAAAGATAAACTTTAACTGGCGGTACCTAGTGACAGAAAGAAACACTCCGAAAATCTCCCACTTCGATAGGTTTCTAAATAAAAGATTCCTTCTCAGTAGGAGTGGCAAGCCCGTCTAGCATATAGTGAGAGATAAGTGCCATGTGAAGTGGAATGAATAGAAAAATCGAATTAAACGGTTTTTCTTCACATAAAGGATTCAATATAAAATTGAACCAGAAAATGGTAGATCTCAGGTGAAAAACAACTACTTTCCTGGCAAATACCACGCAGAACATTGAATGATATTCACCTGAAAATCCATGCATACTTCCATATAATATCAATGGACATTGAATGCAAATGTTTCTTTCTGATAAGCTCGATTATGTTTAATTCATGTCGTGTTCACCTAACAATCCGCATACCGGTTTCAGGCTTCTTGGCCCTCATCAGTACGGAGTAGTCAACCAGCCAAAGGTCCAAAGAACTCTGGCTGAAGTGAGACACAACGTAAACAAACCATCATCGATCTTGTAACACCTATAGGTACGCCGGAAAAGATAAACTTTAACTGGCGGTACCTAGTGACAGAAAGAAACACTCCGAAAATCTCCCACTTCGATAGGTTTCTAAATAAAAGATTCCTTCTCAGTAGGAGTGGCAAGCCCGTCTAGCATATAGTGAGAGATAAGTGCCATGTGAAGTGGAATGAATAGAAAAATCGAATTAAACGGTTTTCTTCACATAAAGGATTCAATATAAAATTGAACCAGAAAATGGTAGATCTCAGGTGAAAAACAACTACTTTCCTGGCAAATACCACGCAGAACATTGAATGATATTCACCTGAAAATCCATGCATACTTCCATATAATATCAATGGACATTGAATGCAAATGTTTCTTTCTGATAAGCTCGATTATGTTTAATTTATGTCGTGTTCACCTAACAATCCGCATACCGGTTTCAGGCTTCTTGGCCCTCATCAGTACGGAGTAGTCAACCAGCCAAAGGTCCAAAGAACTTTGGCTGAAGTGAGACACAACGTAAACAAACCATCATCGATCTTGTAACACCTATAGGTACGCCGGAAAAGATAAACTTTAACTGGCGGTACCTAGTGACAGAAAGAAACACTCCGAAAATCTCCCACTTCGATAGGTTTCTAAATAAAGATTCCTTCTCGTAGGAGTGGCAAGCCCGTCTAGCATATAGTGAGAGATAAGTGCCATGTGAAGTGGAATGAATAGAAAAATCGAATTAAACGGTTTTCTTCACATAAAGGATTCAATATAAAATTGAACCAGAAAATGGTAGATCTCAGGTGAAAAACAACTACTTTCCTGGCAAATACCACGCAGAACATTGAATGATATTCACCTGAAAATCCATGCATACTTCCATATAATATCAATGGACATTGAATGCAAATGTTTCATTCTGATAAGCTCGATTATGTTTAATTTATGTCGTGTTCACCTAACAATCCGCATACCGGTTTCAGGCTTCTTGGCCCTCATCAGTACGGAGTAGTCAACTCAATTTTATATTGAATCCTTTATGTGAAGAAAACCGTTTAATTCGATTTTTCTATTCATTCCACTTCACATGGCACTTATCTCTCACTATATGCTAGACGGGCTTGCCACTCCTACTGAGAAGGAATCTTTTATTTAGAAACCTATCGAAGTGGGAGATTTTCGGAGTGTTTCTTTCTGTCACTAGGTACCGCCAGTTAAAGTTTATCTTTTCCGGCGTACCTATAGGTGTTACAAGATCGATGATGGTTTGTTTACGTTGTGTCTCACTTCAGCCAAAGTTCTTTGGACCTTTGGCTGGTTGACTACTCCGTACTGATGAGGGCCAAGAAGCCTGAAACCGGTATGCGGATTGTTAGGTGAACACGACATAAATTAAACATAATCGAGCTTATCAGAAAGAAACATTTGCATTCAATGTCCATTGATATTATATGGAAGTATGCATGGATTTTCAGGTGAATATCATCCAATGTTCTGCGTGGTATTTGCCAGGAAAGTAGTTGTTTTTCACCTGAGATCTACCATTTTCTGGTTCAATTTTATATTGAATCCTTTATGTGAAGAAAACCGTTTAATTCGATTATTATTATTATTATATCAAGAAAATGGGTGTTCGGGTGAGAGACTATTTTATCGACATGGTACTAGTACGACTATGCGGTTCATGGCTTGCGAGACTTGGTGTGCACGGAGCTCTTCTTGAATGGCTTAGTTCGTATGTCAGAGGCAGGTACCAAACAGTGATAATGAACAATGAAAAATCAGATAATGTTCTGGTTACGTCTGGCGTTCCTCAGGGATCCCATTTGGGACCCCCGCTGTTCAACATCTATATTAATGATATAAGCGAGTGTTTTCACTCCTCCAGACTCCTCATGTACGCAGATGACCTGAAAGTATTTTTTCCTGTCACTTGCCCCAACGATGCGATACTTATTCAGAAAGATCTAGATAGGCTTTCTGAGTACTGTAAAGACAATTGCAAATGCTACCACATTACTTTCAGTAGAAACTCAACAATAATACCAACCTCGTATGAAATCTCAAATAAAAAGCTAGAAACCGTCAAGCAAGTGAAAGACCTCGGTATATTCCTCGACTCCATATTGTTATTTGACCAGCACTTATGTAGCGTCTCCAAGAAGGCTAACAAGATGCTGGGCTTTTTGATCAGATCCTGCTATGAACTGAGAAAACCCAGAACCCTTAGAACACTGTATATGTCCTTCGTTAATAGCG